>JAANDG010000489.1:0-112501 GCA_036852015.1 Pelodera strongyloides
TGTTTTGCGGTTTCCCTTCTCTTTAAAGTATTTATTATGGTCTTATTAACTCATTGGCAGAAAATTATTTGATCACTTTATTAGTTTTACACACTTTTATATAATTCAGAAGACCTAGAAGTGCCTAACTTCCGGTTGTGAAGTGTTTGCTTAAATCCTCAAATAAATTTGCATATACATAGAAAGCCAATTGTGCACTAGTTCTTTCAAAAACACGTGGCATACCGCTTTAAAGTTGAAGACCACAAGATTACTAGAACATCCTTACCATAAGACACCAAGACCTAACATCTGTTCCACACTCTCAACACCTCTTTATCTTGCGCAACCAGCGCATTGAGTACTAACGCGTGTCGTATGTACGTATGTAACTGTAATAATTGTCGAATTAGGTACATATATCTGAGGAGGATTAGGAGGTGTCAAGCACCTGCCCTATACCATCATTTTGTGGTTGTTTCTTGGACTTCCCGGGACTTCCCGGGACTTCCCGGATAGTTTTAGTCGCTCCCAGTATCTGGACTTGCTCCCATTTTAGGTTATTTTATCTGTAGAAGTCGTGCCTTTACTGATCTCTTACAAATCCGTTATTGCCCCGCTACCGTAGTATTAAATTATCAGGCCCATTTCAAATTACTCCCATTTTTTATTTCTCAATCTGATTCTCCATAAAAATGTCGAATACAAATTTTCCTTATTTTTTGGAACAACATTCACGTAGAAGAAGACAATTTACAGAAAAAGCCATATTCCTATCCACCTACTGGAATCATAATATGTGGCTCAACCACATTAATTCAATATTCAACATTCCCCGGCGTTCCCGCCAATTTGCATAAATATTCCTCATCCTTTCCGCTTCAGCCAGTAAGCGGTATGTCCATAACTCCTGTTAATTCTATTACATTAATTCAGAAGCTGTACCCACGTAATTGGCGACCGTAGGTGTGTATTCCTTATTTCCATATTCATAAGCCACAACTTGGGGACACAGGTGTTACCATAAGAGAGAGAGAGAGAGAGAGAGAGAGAGAGAGAGAGAGAGAGGAGAGAGAGAGAGATAGGGGGAGCAACATGTCCTCTGCATATTTTTGCTTATTCTATGAAGCGCTGTATGGTTAATAGGTTACTATTTCATACTTTCATTTGATGGGCCCCGGCTTAGGAACTCTTCTGCCGACATAAGGGTTCTGACTCGTCTTACATTCTTACTATACGTTACAGTAACTATGTTTTGCTTACCTGATATACAGCAAAGTTATCAGTAAGCTACTTATTTCAAATAATGTAATGATGCAGTCACAGTTTTGCCTAATTTTCTCACAAAACTGAGTCACCGTGTTTATTCGTTTATTCATCCACTATGTTCGTGCAAATCTTTTCAATGTCTACTTCTTTTAATTACTTTTCATCCTTTTAATCTTCTTACAGCTTTAGGGCATTTCCCTTTCCACCACTGTGTTTCCGGATCTGCAGACTTCGACTAACCCTGATACCCATAAAATGCAAGAACAACCTGTAATGAAGAAGGTTCGGGTATGGAACCCAGCTCTAGACGACGAGGAAGATAATATTAAGGTAAGTTATAGAGAGAGAGAGGGAGAGAGTGAGAGAGTGGTGTTTGAGAACATAGACAGAGAGCGAGAATTAGACTTTCAGAAGCTTGTTCAGAGTTTCCGTTCCTTTAAGCCTTTATGGACCAGGTGAAGATGGTCGTTTTCGCTTCCTGTGTGCAGAGAAAATAGAGAACCCGGTTCTATGTGTTATACACTTACACAGTAGACCCAAACCTGTGGCATTTTTGGAACAGTGTATGGGTGGCAGGGTTCAGTTATCTGCTTGATAATGGCATAAGGAATAGTCTTTTCATATTCTCATAGTGACCATTTTCAGAGTGAATCCCAGTCATCAACCTCATCTCCACTTCAATGTATGCCTTTAGCAGCCTGTCTTCCGATGCCTCAGGCTATGTTCTTCCAGGTTAGGTAATTTAAAGCGATATAACACCCGGTATTAAAGTTATTTGGTCGCGGTATTTACATTCTATTCTATATTCTGATTGCACAATTTTTAGTCTAGTCATTATTTACTCACATTTTTTTGTATTCGAAAAGGAAGGTTCCTGGAAAACGGCCCTTCAAACGTTACTGTGGTACCTACAGCTCAAGAAACTGCGGAGAACTAGTTTTACGCGATAACCTCGCAAGTACATTACCTTGACTGTGACAATTGACAATCTTCTGCTGTTCCGAATCGCAAAGTTAAAGTTAAAGTGTGGTTTAGCAATACCTGCAACTCTCTGCCCCGTTCATTGCTGCGCGGCTACATAAACAAGAAGCGAGAGTGCCGCAGCTACATCCGCAACACAACATCGCCGTCAATCTGCTGCAAAATCTCGGTAATTTTTGGTATCAATCCCTATGTTAGATTCCTTATGAGACCCTTGGGAATACTTTTCATTAGAGAAAACACTGTGTCGTAAATCATCTCTTCGGAGTACAATAAAAACTAAAAATGCCGCATGCCAGCGCCTTCAAACATATATGGCAGGTGATTTGTGAAACATATGTTGGACACTTGCATTCTCATGTGCTATGCTATACGCAAGAAAAGTCCACAAGGGCACACACTCTGCTTATAACACTTAGGAAAGCAACTGCTAGAGTGGTTTAAAAACACGCGTCTTACCGCTTTAAAGATTAATCGATAATAATCGATAACGACTTATACCATGGTTTAGCTGGCTTCACGGCATCAATGTCCAACGCACGGCCTTCGTCGTCAAATAATACCTCTAATAATACCCATGCAACATCACAACCCTCCGCGACAATGCAAAACCCAATTGTTCAGGTGGGAGCATTGAAGTTTCTAAATATGGTGAGATTGCGTACGTTCGCGCACGTACGTGTGCGTGAGTGTGTGTGTGCATGCGTACGTGTGTGCGTGTGTGTGTGTTTGTGTTGTGTGTGTATCTGCGTGTGTGTGTGTATGTGTGTGTGCGTGTGTGTATGTGTGTGTGCGTGTGTGTATGTGTGTGTTGTGTGTATGTGTGCTTTTCCTTTGATATAGCACGAAGCACTTGGTCTTTATCGCGCCAACCATATATTTTTAGGCCGCACTCGGTAACTCCGCTATCAATGAAAACTGTTGTGCAGTTTGTGGTGCTTCATTCCGACTAACTGGTGACCTCGTCCAACATATGAGGAATAATCACAGAAGGAATAAGAGAAGACAAACTGCTAATAATCAATAATTAACCTTCCAATCAATAATTCGCCTCCCTAATCAATAAACCACAGATGATTAACCTTCCAATCGATTGTGTTAGGTGCATGCTTATGTATTTAGATTTAGGGATGCGCTCGCGCCGCATCTATTGATAACCAGATAACCAGAAGGTTAACCAGAAGCCTAAGCCTAAGCCTAAGCCCTAAGCCACACATGTTCTAGAAGAATGCAATAATATAGTAGCTAAATTATATTTTAGTCAGCTAACTATGCTGAAATGTAGGGAGTTTCTGCTGAATGCATGATCCAACTTAATTCATTAGAAATTTCGACTACAAGTGTCTGTGTATCTGGTCCGGGACTATTTCGCTTTTTGTTGATAAATATATTTCTTGCCTATAAGCTTTGAACTGTCAGTTTTCCTCGGCTTCCCTTTAATAACCTTGATAATTCTTGATTTATTTCTTCTAATTCTAGTTTCTATTTTTCTTTCATACATTTATTTTTTACCATGAAATTTTACTTCCTCATTCTTATGTAAACTTCTTTTGTGGGCTAGTCTAGAAGTCTAGAATATTTATAGAAATAAATATTATTTTTTTATATCGAACATTACGATGTTGAACCGATGTTTCTTTAGTTTGCAATAAAAATAAATTTTTATTTATTGAACTTTTGTTATGGAATGTGTGACATAAATTGTCATAAGATGAACAGTTTCACATTGCCTCTAGCGCAAACAGCGACGCATAGTACATAGATTACTATAAAACATAAATTTAGGTATAATGTGATCACAGTACGCTTTGGGGTGTGTCATAGCATACTTTGGGGTGTGTCGCATCACTCAACAGGTGCGTCAAATGGGGAGGGTCGTGCCACTCCTCAGGTGTGTCAGATCTTGGGGGTGTTACCACTTGTACGACACACCTCTTCCCAATGAAATAGTGGCGAAAATAAGTTATCACGAGGTGTCACATCAGGAGTTGGGGTGTCTCAAGTCACAGGGTGTGTCACGTTAAATCTAAGGGCACCCATTAGGATGTTACACGACTTGCACCCATGACTTACAATTACAACAAAATAAGGCAAATCAAGGAGTAAATGAATCAAATGTGTTTATTGTAATCGTCAATTTTGTTCATGCAAAAAGACGTAAATATGACCAAAAGTTATTATAACATGCCCTCTTCTAGTACAATAAACAACAACAAATTAGCGGGTACACCCACGGTAATAAAATGCGAATATGCACCAATAACATCCATGAATTGTACTTTTGAAGAAATTATTGGAATAACAGTCTTTTTATGAACTATTCGCTATTCAGAATTTTGTATGTTTGAACTGAACATTATTTTTCTTTTGCAAAAAGATATTTTCCGTGCTAATAAAGAGGATGTCAGGTGCAAGTCATAAGCATTGTATTGAACAGTATTGATACACCCTTGCATAAAGGCGCACGCTATTGAAGTGTAAGCGTAGAGATATATTTATTATTTATTACGTACTATACCTATACCAGCATTGTCCACGGGCCTGTCCTTTTAGTTATAATCTATTGAATTTCATAGGAAATGGCATTCGGTGACGGTTCACTGGTTGTTTTCAGGGGCCAGCCCATTTGGTGACCTCTTCGTGACCATGTGATGATCAAGTTTCATCGAAAACCGTCAGCAACTGGTCATCAAAGGGACACGAACCAGTCACCAGATGTTTTTTTTTTCTTTAAAAACCATTTGGTGACGGGCCAACAACGGTTTTTCTGTGGTTTCGGCAATTATTCCTTTTCCTGTGTGGTATTATTTATGTAATTTTTTCAGATACATCATAAATTAATTTAAATATGCCAATTTACGGTGAAAAGTACTCCTTGAAAAAATCGTCTCTGCCGAACCTGCACTCTCCACAACAACTACACTATTTCGGTTGGTTATTTGTTGTACTTTGTAGCCCGTAGTTTATTGTAAAGGCCCTTCGTGGCACATGCGATATGAGCCGATTAACAATTAATAAATCAATTAAAATCACCATCATTGTCACCAGCAATTATCAGGAAATTATTGTAAAGGCAATTGCAAGTATTGAAAACAAATTCCCAAATTCCAAAAAAAAAATTATTTTTTTCTTTAGTTTTCGCGCTGCATGACGGCGCTCGTTTTCTTATATGTTAAATGTAATTCATGATTTTTTACATTACGCATAAATGTGATGTTATCTTTGCAATTTACTATGAAATTAATTTTAATCAAGTACATATTTCACAACTTTTTGTAGATAAAGACACTATTAAAATGCTAATAGTATGTAATGCATTAATATTCCTGTGCTTTTTAAAGGGAGCATATCCTCTGTTTCTTGTCCTCTGACTATACCTATAAATTTGTCCCAAATAACACTGTCCACGTATATTTTAGTAGTGAAATTCTATCTTGAACCATTCACAACACGCTGAACTAATAGAAAAAAACGGTCAAAAAAAGTGTCCCGTCCCGCGGCGGTCCATTGATTTTCAGTGTTAGTTTTACGTGCAAAAACCCCGTTCAAAAATGGAACGCCTTTTGCAACCCCTCTTCTGGGTTAAAGCGAAATACCGGTCGGTTTTTGAAACACATCGAGTACACCAGCATTATTATGCGGCCTATGCAAACAAGCATAAATTAGAATAAAAAATCGAGCTAAATTCGAGCAAATTAGCATTAAATGTAAAAATTCATTGTCAACGATGCGTTTCAAAAACCGGGCGGTATTTCGCTTTAAACTATTTCGAGCTTCATTATTTATAACATATATTAAGAAATTGTATTATTAATAAATTAATTATATGTACTTTTATTCACATACTACACTTCGCGTTAGTTTTACGTGCAAAATTCAAGTTCAAAATGGAATTACATATATTGTTATTTGTGTTATTATTTCACAAATTACTGTAGGGTATAACAATGAATAGGAAGTGGAATATTTTGTACTGTGGTCGTTTGTAATTCTAGGGAAATTACTTTTACCGCACTTTTTGAACCTACTTACGTAATTCCTTTAATTGTATTTTTTGTACGTACACTGTAATTTCTTATTTTTTAACCAGAATTGCAAAAATGCTTCAAAACTGCAAACTGCAAACATACTGTACTGCTAATAGTGTATTTATCTCCAGTTTCGCAGGGCCGAAACAGGGCGAATCTGGCCCAAAAATCATTCAGCGCGGCTTTCACTTTCCATACATAAGCACAATTTGAAACTCGCTACAAAAATTGAAAATCAGGGACAAATTTGAATTTAATACAGATATTCGCATACAAGTAGCTAATACGTGTACTAATTCAAATTTGTCCCTGATCTTCAATTTTTGTAGCGAGTTTCTTAATGAGTTTCTATATGGAAAGTGAAAGCCGCGCTGAATGATTTTTTGAGGAGTTTCGGCCCTGCGAAACTGGAGATAAATACACTATAAGGCTATGCAAAAATTATTATTCCTGTCTTATCATTTGTATAACTAATGTATTTTGTTATCATACGTATTAGCTAATTACTCATTATTATGGTATCTAATCAGCCTAGGTCTCTCTTTATCAGTTCTGGTTTGCAGAAGGCTACCAATGTTAGAACATCTACATTGGTAGCACTCTTTTCAACAATGTCAAGGTTATCCGTTCAATTTATTCTATTAGTTTTTTTGGGGTATCATTTAGACACTTCTACCTTTTTTTCCAAACTTATGGTTGTTTATATGCTTTATCTTATTGCTGTATTGATTTTTCTTTGTTTAATCGTTTGGGACTACTGTGCCTCGTTTAATTTGTAAGCAACTTTTTACCGTAATTAAAATATAGATTTCGTGAATACACTTTGAAGTGGTACTGTACGTGGTTTTGATACTATGCTGAACAACTGCATTCTCATGAATCGTGTGTCCTTCTGTGCAATTCCGGCACATAATGCAACACATGTGAATGCAGTTATCCAGTATACGCTTCACAAACCACATGCCGTATCCCTTTAAATAAACATTCAGGTATGGCAGACCGTCTTCCCGTCCAGGTGCCCGAGCAGTATACAAGGGCGAAAAACACCGCGCACACTGGGGAACAACACCCAATACCGGAGAATAAAAAGTAAGAGGTTTATGTATGGTTCGGTGCCTAGTAGGGCGTAATCAGAGAGAGTGTCGGTGGTTCGATTCCAGCCACGTATACTTTAGTCCTGACCTCTTTTCACGTATTGGCGTAATAATTGCCCGGGTTCTCGTCGCGCAAACACGAGTTTTTTTTTTGTTGTGAGCCCGGAAATTGCTCGGCTTATTGTGAGGACCACAGGGGTAACTTTGCCTTGTCAACGCCGCGCAAACGCCGTGCGAACGCCTTGGCAAAATGGTCGGATCGAGGTGGCACTTTTTGTAAGGCGTTGACACGGCGTTTTTTTGCCGTGCCAAACGCCGTGGCTCCATTGTCGCGGCTTTGCACGCACGGCTTTGGGTGGCCGTGCAAGGCGTTTCTCTCCTGTGTCTTTGAACAATTTGTTGTCTGAACAGAGGGAGCCTCCCTCTGGAAACGTAAATAGTTTCTTTGATTAATTATTAATTTATTGGTACTTTAGATTTGGTTACGGTACTGCTGGCTTCCGCGACAAGGCCGAGGTACTCCCGTTTATCGCCTTTCGACTTGGGTTTCTGGCCGCCCTCAGGGCAAGGTGGGTGGTCTTTGAATATAATGCTACAGTTCCTTTTGTATTGATTTCACTCTTGTGTCCACTCTCTCTCTACCTCTATCTTTCTCTCTCTCTCTCTCTACCTTTCTCTCTCTCTCTCTGTGTTTCTGATTCTGTTTTGGTTTCCATCGTTATCATATTTTCTGTAATTTAAAAACATTGTCCGTACACATATAATTATTCCAGAAAGTTAAACAAGGCAATTGGCTTAATGATCACCGCCTCACACAATCCCGCATGTGATAATGGACTCAAGGTTGTCGACCCACTAGGAGAGATGTTAGCCAGTGACTGGGAGGTGAGATTCTACAGTATTTGGTTTAACTTTGTTTACCCGCGCAGTTTGGCGCAGCGCAGCGCTATGGCGAAGTGTATGTACGCCTAGTGACAACGCCACACATCGCACAGTCGCCGCTTAAAGAAGTGTTCCGCCAGTGCGGCGCGCAACCCTCGTTTAGCGGAAAGCGCGCCAGAATAGCGCAAACTGTGCGTAGTTTCAATTGGCGCACTTGTGGCGCACTTAGGACGAGTGCCGGCGCCGCGTCGCCTCCAAACAGTGTGCTACAGGTGCGCCAACTTTTTGAAAGAATTGTTGTAAAGAAATGTATTTTAGAAATATGCTACCGAATTGGTCAACACGTCGGATGACCAACTACCAACTGCGGTACGCGCTCTGCAGGTTCAGGTGGGATTTCGCATTGTGAGAGGAAGAGAGAGAGAGAGAGAGAGAGAGAGAGAGAGAGAGAGAGAGAGAGAGAGAGAGAAAAGTGAGAGAGAGAGAGAGAGAGAGAGAGAGAGAGAGAGAGAGGAAGAGAAAAAGAGAGAGAGAAACAGAGAGAGAGAAACAGAGAGAAACGAGAGACAGAGAGTTTTCTACGGGCGAGAGAGAGAGAGGAGCGCTTCATAAACGAGAGCACACATTGCAGTATGCAACTGTGGTTTAGCATTGAAATATGGTGCGCTTACAACATTACAGTCATGAAACAAATAGTAGTAATACTAAAGGAAATCATTCTAGATCGATCCTGCACCGAATGCGACCAATGCCAGCGTGCTCTGCGGTATGGATACCAGAGCTTCGGGGTCCCACCTCACCAAGGCCGCAAAGGCGGGAGCGGCACTTTTGGGAGTCGAGTTTATCGATTTTGGTAAGTTGATGATTTATTTTTATGTAATTGCTTCTAATTAGTTCGCTAATTGAAAGGTCACTTGCAGCTCTTGGTTTCAATTTTCATAAAATAATTCAGTACTACTATAACCCCAATGTGAAGCTTGATGGTCTAATAAGTCATGGTGGCGCACCATGTTGCCTTTCACGCCACAAAGTTGCTAAATGTATTTGTGCGCCGTTTTCGCGCCGCACATGTCTCTTGCGCGCCATATGAGCGCCAGTTGCTATATTAAAGGGACAGGCCCATCAAAATGAACCTATATTTACGATACGTCCATAGTGACTATCAAGCATTTTTATTACAATATATACAAACTAAATTTCACCATTATTCGCCCTAGACAACTTTTTTCCAATGCGCTCAGCTCAATTGTATACCGTAAAACCGCAAATATCCTTGTTGTCTATGCAAATTTATCGTGAAATTATAATGCGATTAAAATTTGCATATATAGCTTTGAAATCTGCAGTTTTATGGTATACATTTGCGTTGAGCGCATTGGAAAAAAGTTGTCTAGGGCGAATAATGGTGAAATTTAGTTTGTATATATTGTAATAAAAATGCTTGGTAGTCACTATGGACGTATCGTAAATATAGGTTTATTTTGATGGGCCTGTCCCTTTAAAGTTGTGCGCCGTTTTCGCGCCGCTCGTGTGGCGGCGCGCCATATGAGCGCCAAGCCTTTCTCATTGTTATCTGAATCTTCATTCAGGTATTCTCACCACTCCTCAGCTACATTACGTCGTCCGGGTGACCAACGATCCAACATTTGGTCCCCAAAAGGAGCTCGGATATTACACGAGATTTGGTGACGCATTCAAGGAATTGTATAAAGTTTGTTCATTTAATATATATATATATATATATATATATATTTTTGTTTTACGTTTCAAGAGCGTGCACCTTTATTCAAGGGAGTTCAAAGTACAATTTCAAGGTTTGCTTATGACATGTTTTGCAGATGTCCTGAGCAGTAGGCGACGAGTTTCAGATGACAAATTGCTCGACGTCTTATATTCTAATACCAGACGGCTATCGCCGCCTGAGGCGACTTTCAAAGTCTAAAATGCAGGAGCATCAGTGAGCACACTTATGTGAAACGTTTGCAACTTATCTTAAAAAAAATCATGAAATAAAATTCGAATTTCTCTTGCTCAAGATGGGGCTCCGGCTCTCTTTTTATAGCCTTTAGATATTCAAATTTTCGTTGCGTTCACACGCGGCTTCAAACAAAAAAGTAAACTCTTCTCCTTTATATTATAGAATATTCATGAAACTTGGAACTGTTCAATAGCTTTTTTCGGGGGAACGACTACATGTTTTAGTCTGCCCATGATTTGTTCTTTCAGATTCGTAAATATTCTTATTTAAAAAAAAATTCTAAGTAGGAGTAACGTACAGACTGCGTTCCTCCTACGATGTGAACGTTGTGCATTTATATAACAAGATAATACTATTTTATTTTTTATTCCTTTATCTTCCAGCTCACCACTACTGCCGACTCTTTTGACAATGCCCTACAAATCGACTGCGCTAATGGAGTCGGCGCGCAGAAAATGCGTATTCTGGAAAGGTTCCTCGCCGATGGAGCTATGCAAATCACCTATCACAATGAGGAGGGAGAACTGAACGCTGGGGTAAGGTTTAGGGATTAAAGTTGGGACTGTTAAAGCGAAATAACTACCGGTTTTTGAAACATCGAGAACACCAGCATTCTTATGCAGCCTCTGCAAATGAACATAAATTAAAATCGAGCTAAATTCGACCAACATCGCATAAATACGTAAGAATTCAGTTGTAAAACCGGCTGGTATTTCGCTTTAACACTCCTTCAGGGCCCCTGAACCTGAACAGGACAGCATATTCACCACAGGATCGAATATAGCAATCCAACTTGAGAGACACGTCGTTTCCGTCTAGGGGAATTGAGTGGTTTATATGGGTGGTGAACTTCTAAAATACCGTCATGTTACCGTACAGTTACGATAAGTTACGGTACAGTCAGGTACAGTAACGGTGCAGTTACGGTATATATTTCATTTCAGTGTGGCGCTGATTTTGTGAAGATTGAACGTAAATTACCTTCGACTTTTGAATCCGTTTCGTCGACGTCGAGATGCGCCTCGTTTGATGGAGATGCCGACCGGCTTGTGTACTTTAGGTAATTATCTTAATTAATTACTTTAATGGTTAGCTTCCTAAAACTTGGGGCAACGCGCGCTCAGAACCTGGAGAGTGCTGAACTGGACGAAGCGAGGTGCGCGGCGACAGGTTTTTGTGCCAGTTCTTCGCCAAGTACCATTAAATCATTCGCATAATATCGTTCCGATTTCGCGTTATTTAGAGTAACATCATTTTTGTACGTGTTTCCTACGGCTTTAAATATCACTATGAGCAACGTGTTCCTGTAATTCTACAGAATTGGAGTGCTTATACAGTAGGCATTATAACGAAGAAGGGGCCTGCACCCTGACCCTCAACCACCGACACCGAGAGTCTCTATACTATCCATATTTTAGGCGAGACGGCTCCACGAATAATATCGTTCTTCTCGACGGTGACAAGATTGCCCTGTTGCTGGCCAAATATTTGCTAGAGGTACGGTAATTAGCATACATTATATTTTTCATTCCCCCTTTCTTAGTATCTCTCTGTCGCACGTTTCTTCCTGCAATTACCATACTTTCTCTGCCACCTTCGCTTCCTCTGACTGATTCCCTCTCTCGTAATCTCTCTCTTCTTTTCAATTTCTCTCTAAGGGCAAGTTGTCAAGTCTCCCTCTTTCCACATTACTTTTTCTCTCTCTACCCCCCCTCTCTCCTTGTCTCTCTCTATATCTCCCTCTCCCTCTCTCTATGTGTCGCTGCCGCAGAATGCCAGTGCTTATTTTCAGCAAATCCACGCCGCCAACCTCGGTTCCGAACTGAAAGTCGGCATCGTGCAGACAGCCTATGCCAACGGCAGCTCAACCAAGTATATCACGGATGCGTTGGTGAGGTTTAAACTAAACAATTGAAAGCGGGAAGCGGGTTTTGAAAAAACATATGATGAACATGCCTTTCTGTGCTTTAGGATAGTACGGCACGTGCTTTTAGTGGTCAACTGGTGGCATCATGTGAAGTCCTTATTGCGTCCTCTTTTTAAACCAAGCGTCCCAAACCCTAAAAGATATAAAGTACATAAGAAGTGCTGCGCTATGCTTCTTAATGGTCTCTCTCTAACGACATCCATTTAGGGTCTACCTGCCATCTACGTGCCAACTGGTGTAAAGCACCTTCACCACGAGGCTGTCAAGTATGACGTCGGAATTTACTTTGAGGCCAACGGACATGGCACAGTGTGCTTTTCAGAGAAGTTCCATGGACTTGTTAAAGAGTAAGTTTCTCTAAATCTTTAAATCTGTATGGCACGTGGTTTTGGTAAGTAATAAAGAGAAAGGACACATAGGTGCATAGGCTAGTCCCTTAGAGGATATATCCCGTATTTGAGCATTAACATAAGGCAACTACGGCTTGCTATGAAAAACGTTAACACATAGGCTACTATAATTTTGATCAGACTTCGACCAAAAATAACTTTGGTCAGACTTCGACCAAAGTTATTTGCTCATCGCATGGCGCGAGTCAGACCTCAAGGAAAAAGTGACGTTATTAACTTAGTTTGTCGCAAAATGTTCAATTGTAACCTAATTATCGTAATTTAGCGCATCGGCTACTGACGAGGCCAAACTTCGGCTCAAGTTGTTCTCGCAGTTGATTAACGAGGTCGTCGGTGACGCGATGACGGACCTCCTCGCCGTGGAGATCATCCTCAGACACTATAACTGGTCGATCGACGATTGGAATGAGAAGTTGTACACGGACGCGCCGAATAAGCAGATCAAAGTGCCGGTGAGTAAGCTAAGCAATTAAGAGAGAGAGAGAGAGAGAGGGGAGAGAGGGAGAGAGAGAGAGAGAGAGAAAGAGAGAGAGAGTAAGAGAAAGAGAGACAGAAAGAGAAAGAGAGACAGAGACAGAGGGAGGGAGAGAAGGAAGAGAGGGAAAAAAAAGGAAATGGAGGGAGGGAGAGAAGGAGAGAGAGGGAGATGGAGGGAGGGAGGGAGAGAGAGAGGGATATATTCTGAGTCATCCATGTTCAGGTTACCGATCGGTCCGTGTTCAAAACGACTTTCGAGGAGACCACCCTGCTAGAACCAGCTGGAATGCAAGAGAAAATCGATAATCTCGTCAGCTCCATGGGTGGTCTTCGAGCATTTGTTAGGTAAGAGCTACTGTGCGCTGGGATCTTGTGATATACTACAGTAGGAAGATATAGAGGCACAGAAAGAAAAGTGGCTAGAAAGGTGCTCCACAATGTTTCTTTTTTAAATTCTTAAAAATTGCAAATATTAGTCTTATTGGGCAATATTTTCAAACTTGGCACGAGAATGCGGCCTCGTGTGCGCCACGTAGGCGCCATCTGTCATCCGCGCGCCCGCCGCGCACATGGTTGTGCCGCCCCACTGTGGTGGACCTTTTTTGCCGCAAGGTTTTGTTCATTACATTACTGTATATTTCAGACCATCGGGCACGGAGAATATTGTCCGTGTTTATGTGGAGGCTCCCACTGATGAAGCGAGCGACAATCTGGGTCAAGCAATTGCCGAGCTCATTAGAAAACTGTAATTAGCCAAAGGGTTTTCGATACAAAAGGTATATATTTTACTGAGAAACGGAGTCCATTAGAGCTTTTGTGAATAAGCTTTATCGCTTGTTTTTATGGTTGATGTTGTTGCACTGTACTGCACACTGAACCATTATGCGAGTGAGATTTCTATAGTATTTATTGGATGAGAGTTTGTTTTATTACTGTACTGTAAAGTTTTAGCGTTGATGTTACCAATCTGCTTTTGGCTGCTTATTATTATCTTTAAACATTTTTTTTACCTTTCTTTTATCTGTAGCTGATTAGAAAATGCATGTACCTTTTGAACAGTTTATTTATTCAATAATCATTATATGTTTTTTTTTCGCTATCATACCCTTTTATCTTCCTCATCTTTTTTTCCTTCTTTTTCTTCTTAGACATATTATAAAGAGTTGTGATTCTGCAGTTTTCACTTATAATTATTGTGTGAATAAAATAAACGTTTTCTTACGCGTAACCCCCTGTAAGTATAAACATATCGTATATAGAGAGATGAGAACTGCGGCTACGCGGCTAAACTAAACCACATACAAGTTCAAGAGTATTGTTTCAGGCTGCAGTTTTTAGTCATTTTTTTGGGAGTTTAACTATGAAATCTGTGTCTCAAAGATTGTCTATTGTTAAAGGGAATATGTAGGCCCTTTTTGAAGTTAAGCTGTATTAATAGAATGCGTGTTGCCCATTAAGGAAACAATAACAAAAGTTGTCTACAATTACCCACTTAAAAGAAAATCAATTACAAAGCTCGCCTTTTCCATAGTAAACGCTAATTCGGACCCCTTGCATAAATTTGGGTCTGATTGAATAAATTTCAGTTTAAATCGGCAAATAGCAAGAATCAAGATGCAGCGCATTCCAATTTCGTATTTACATATTCAGTCGCCTATTTAAATTAACGTCTGGTATGGAAACGCTAGTTTCGCTTTTTTTTTGCTCATTTTGAGTGCCTACATATTCGCTTTAATAACGGATGCGAAAAGAGAGCAATTCAGTTGTAGATCTTGAAATTAAGATCAACCAAACAAAGGGTCTAATATGATGTAAGCTAAGAGCCTAATAAATATTTAAACATTTAAGCATTTGGTTTACTTCGTCGTCTTCCTATCCCATGTTTCTCCATTTGGACTGCTTTTCCAGGAATGAAAAGTGACCAAAAAAGACGCCAGCACGCCGTCGCCAAATGGTCGGTAATTAGTCACGAACTGGACACGGATGTTTTCCATAAATTTTCGTCATCCAAGCAATTTGCCAAGGGTTCTCCCCGCCGAATTACCCACGAGTCATTAATTTGCAATTGAGTGCACATTAATTGCCCAAATTACCCGTTAATTAAAAGCTAATTGCCCGTACGCTAATTGCCCGACGGATAATTGAATGGGCGGTAAATTTTCAAAAGTGCGCGGGAAAAAAACACTAGTGTGAATAAAGTTTTATAATGTTAATTTTTTTGATCTTTTTGTAAACTGGACTATGCATTATCACTATCTTGTTTTTTTTTGGTACGTCCCTCCCGGTTTACGCTGTCAAAGAATTGCATGCACACATTTTCCGTTTCTCTTATTAGTCTCCTGAAACGTATCACACTGAGAGTATAGTGCCTCAAGTATGCCTTTTCGACCGCACCACCAAAACACGAAAAATTAGCATAGTCATGTGACATGCAAAATCAAATTAACATACGAAAGCAGACGTGTGATTAGACAGCCCAGTCAGTTCAGTTCATTGGTCTACACTATGCGGTGCTCTCCATATCTCACTTTTCTTTACTTATATACTGTCATACTGTATGATGTTCTGCTTTGTCCCATTTCTTCTATTCCTAGTATTCGAACATTGATTCGCTTCGTTTGTTACTGTTTTGTATCATCCGTTATGTCATTTTCAAATATTTAGGTGATCGAGCTCACGAAGATATGGTCTACCTACCGTGTGACCTGTGATCTACCTTGCTGCAGGAAAGGAGTTACTGCAGGAGCAACTAAGTGAACCTGGACTTCGCCGAGGGACTTCTGCCTCAAATGGAACCACAATGAGCGAGAACCTAACGGAATGTAAGTTACCAATCACTCTACATTATTGACTTATCTTCCGAAAGCGTCGTTAACCTTACCTACCTTGGAGATTGTCTACCTTATTCTCGATAATTGTATTATCGGCTAATGGATTTCACGTTTCTATTGCAAATTAATCTAACCTGTTCTATTTTGCACATGTACCTTTGATTTTTCACTTACCTTCGCCTCTACTGGTACCGTTACTGTATATACCAGGGAAGCGTTGAATATCCGCATGAGCTGAGAACACTTAATATTGCGCTACGAGTACGTGTACTGTATGTTGTCATTTAGGTTGTCTGTGAAGTTTGTGCCCGGGACCCGGGACCGCTCTATGGAGGTCCATATCTGTGGCTTGACGAGGTCAAGCTCTGAAAGTTGATCTATCACCCACTCTACGAGCTCGAGCTCGAGCTCGTCCAGCTTGTCCACGGCTGTCATGTCGTCCAGGACGTCGTCACCGACCTCGCCGTCAAGGACGCCCACGGACAGCACAAGGACGGCGGAAAGGGCAACACAAGGACGGCGGAAAGGGCAGCACAAGGACGGCGGTGTGTTTGTTTTATGTATAGCAAGGTTTCATTATCTGCTACAGTGATAGGCACTTCCTCTCGATCCTACACACCTTTCATTCACGTTTTCTTGACTGAGCACTGCAGTACTATCATTGCGTGAGTACTTGCATGCAGGCGTGAGTACCGCATTGCGCGAGTACCGCGCTGCGCGAGTACCGCGTTGCGTGAGTACCGCATTGCGTGAGTACCGCATTGCGTTTGTAACGCAATGCGCGAGTACCGCAATGCGTGAGTACCGCAATGCGCGAGTACCGCAGCGCGTGAGTACCGCAATGCGCGAGTACCGCAGCGTGTGAGTACCGCAATGTGCGAGTACTGCAGTGAGCAGTGTTAGCAATAACAAATTGGGATCGTGAGAAGTGCCTGGTCATGTGCTGATTATTTCATTAAAACAAATTGAATGGATATGTGTTTTAGTACTTTTTGGTTTTCTCGTTCTTCCAAGATTTTTTCTTCTTTTTCACTTTTTAGGAGACTTCGATGTAGCACCGGTTAACGAGCAATATCCGGAGAGGCTTGAACGAAGGCGGGCGAGACAAATGGGTGAAATCTCTGCAAGAACCTGGGAACAAGGACTGCTTTCTGGAACTCGTCGTCTACTTTGCACGGAATCTGCGTAGAAGTCATACAGCAAACTTCCCTTGAATCAAGGAGGACTCTTGGAACTCGCGCGGAAATATTGAAATGTAAGTTTAAGGCGATCAGTACTGTATGTATGTATTTAAACTATCTCGCTCTCTATTTCTCTCCGCTCTCTCTCTCTGGTTGGTCTGAAATTGAAACAAAAGATAACCTTGCATTTAAATTTACCATTTAGGGTGCCCGCGACATGAGTGATGGGAGCTGGGACTGCAGCGATGGATTTTTATGACTATGCTCGTCGAGGAGCAATTGAACCAGCAACCACTTAGTCTTAAGCTTAGGCTTAGGCTTAGGCGTAGGCTTACGCTTTCCTTGTCCAGGAAGCTAAGCTCGTTCATCGCGTCGTTGCGCTGGATTTCAAGGACACACAAGGACTCTGGTGGGTTATTTCAAGCATAACCATGTTTAGTATGAGCATCACATCGGACTAGTCAATCGCCATCGAAATGCATCGAATCTTAGTCCCTCCTCTCTATAATTGTAGCTCACTGCGCACTCACATTCTTAAGATTTTTTATTTTAGATCGCAATCTACCTATAGAGGTGTCGTGCCGCTCGATGTCAACGTTCGACGGGTGTTAATGGACGAATGGAAGAAGACTGGCGTGAGAAGATCAACTCTAGCCTGAGAACGTGAGGGCATTTTCATCTGGACCTCTGATCTGGACTCTGATCTACTCCTGATCTCATTTGATCTGTTCTACTCTGATCTGGACACTATGGGACATTCGCCTTGAACATTTGCTGAGCAGCCCCTGAAGAATGGAGGACGCTGGAATCGGAATAGCTTTGAAATGGTAAGTGAAGTGAAGAGGTGTTCTTGCTTGTCTGCATCTGTATAACTCTCTCTCTATCACTCTCTTTCTCTCTGAGCATCTCTCTCTATTTAGTCTCTTATCAGTCTCCGCCTGGACTGACAATGAACTTCCGTTTCCGAAAGCGCTGTGGCATGAG
Organism: Pelodera strongyloides; assembly: GCA_036852015.1. Taxonomy (NCBI): domain Eukaryota; kingdom Metazoa; phylum Nematoda; class Chromadorea; order Rhabditida; family Rhabditidae; genus Pelodera; species Pelodera strongyloides. The sequence goes on from JAANDG010000489.1 coordinate 18,022, forward strand.
TTTCAAAACGTTCTCTACCAAGTTTACGCTTATATTAAACTTTCGTTATTTGCCTGAAACGTATCGGGTAGGGAGCTGGGACAATGGGTGCCTATTTTGTTTTATCATTATCCACGTGCTGACATCAAAACACGGAAAATTAGCAGAATTAGCATAATCGCGACCATATGCAAATTGAAATTAGAATGCGAAAAAAAAGTCGGAAAAAGTGCACGGTCAGTTCATTGTCTACACTATATATGTGCGCGGCCCTCTTTCTGCTACTTCCATGAGAATCTTACCCATTTTCTTTGCATTTTGATAAATACTGTCTAGCGCACCCATGGCCCACCAGCCGCGCACCAGCCGCACACCGATTTTTGAGGGGTCTGATTCTCCTTCGAAAAAGCGCCGCGGTGCCGCCATAGGTCTGCCGCGCACCTTTTTTGCGCAATTAAATCGCCGCCGCGCGGATTTCCACAGTGTATGTTCCTACTGTCTTTCCATCTCCAAATACATATCTTTCACTCGCTCTATCCCATAGATATATATATATATATATATATATATATATATATATATATATATATATATATAATATATATTATATATATATATATATATATATATAGATATATATAGATTATATATATATATATATATATATATATATATATATATATATATATATATATATATATATATATATATATATATATATATCTATATATACTTTATTGCGTTAAAAAAAGGCAACAACAAAGTGGGTCGAGAAAAAGAAACAAAGAAAAGATATCCAAGGACAAAGTTGGACGGTTTGATATCACGGTGCACGTAGCCACGATCGTATTGGAAAGTCGCCTCTGGCGGTGATAGCCGTCTGGTAGACTATATAACTATATAAACATTTATCTTTATTTATCATCACTGACAAATTACAAATTTAGTTCTCGGCTAGGAAACCGCCTGTCACTGGAAAGATTGTTGTCGGAGAAGATAACTTGCGATACCTTCTGATAAATTCCGCTTCCGCTCCCGCTCCCGCTCCCTCTCACTCCCGCGCCGAAACACTACAAGAATATCACTGCATGTAAGTTATCGATCCGACTGTAGATCAAATTGGCATTTATATGATTTGGATTAAAAATGCTTTAGAGAAGTTGGTCACGAAACGCACATAACGGCCTCTCCCGGTGCATTTATGTTACTTGGTTTTACGATGTCCAGAATCAGTGTATTGATGAATTTTGTATTGGTGTATTGGTGAATTCAGTTTTTTGGTGAATATTGATCTACGAAATAATTACTTATGATTTAGAAAGTCTGGACGTTCTCCTGGAAACCACACGATTGAGGAGCTTGAGCTACCGCTCAGTCGCCGTCGAGCAGCAGATGAGCTGTCACCTACTTCACGAGCTCCTGGTCTTCGAGGGCGCCCAGGACGTCGAGGGACATCGTTCTCGAGATTGTCGTGGAGGAGGAGGACGCCCAGGGAGAGCTCAATGACATAAGCTTGGTGGGTTATTTCCAAGTACAACAAGACTACAATAGATGTTTGCTAAATGCTTACTAACTATTGATAAGCTTGGCGTCAAATTTACTTTCATAAATCTGCGATTCACCATCCCTTTTGATTTTTCCATTCTTCCAGCGCGCAGTCACAACTTTTTGTGCCTCTCTTTTTTTTGTCAAGTTTCTGGGCCTTAGTTATTTTGAAGTTAATAAGCTTAAAAAATGAGGATTTTTTCATTTGAGCTGTATTTATTGCAAAATTTACTACGATCATATCCCTTACGCCCTTACAGTATGCTTTTCACGCCTTCTTCAGACAGCTAGCCATATAGTACACCCCACGCTTACTTTTCCAAGTTTTCCTAAGCGTCCAGTGTTTCACTAATCAAAATGTATAACTGTGGCCTAATGCCCTAAATAGATCGCGTATTGAAATGGGCGCCACAATGGCTCGGGCCGGCATTCTCCGAGAGAGCAATTGTGCCCTCGTTTTATTGCGTGCCCCGCGTGGCGCGCGCTGCAACGGCTCCGAATTGACCGGGTGACTCCGAGCGAGAAGCGATTTAGAGCAGTTAGGGCGCGAGGATCTACTTAGGGCATTTGGCTACACTTATACTTTTTGATTTTTGAAGGACTGGACTCTTGAGAAACTTGGAAAACCTAACTTTAATTAGTTTCTTGTCCAAGTAATTAGTTTATTAATAGGCTGTAGGCGTATGTGGAAGCTGGTTAACACATGATTTTTGTTTTCCGAATTATGCGACTGTTTCCTCCCTTCTGCCCTTTTTAGGAGGCTTCAACTTTGGAACATCAGTCGTAAATGGACGAGATGGAAACTGAACTACCCGTACCGGACCACGCCTGAAGATGTCGTGGAATTCGACTCCGGAAACTCGCGGTGTGCTCAGAGTTCAGGAACTCAGAGGACATGCCCTTCACCCTGAAAGTATTGCAACACTTGACGGAAGAAGCACAATCTGGAAGCAAGGTAGTTTTAAGAAGTGATCACAGATAGGTAAATCTCTCTCTCCCGTTTCTGTCTCGCACTGTCTCACACTCTACAGTTATCTCGGTTCCTCCGCCTTTCTCTCTCTCTCTCTCTATTTCTCTCTCTGTGTGTTTACTGTTCGAATTCATACCTATATTCGAAGCTTTCTGTTTCAGGTCGGAACGTCTGCAACTTCGAAGCATCCCTGAGAGGTACGATCATGAACAGTGATCAACAGTCTGAGTCTGAAGTTCTGAAGTGGTCCTACCTGGGATCAGTCTTCTACGTTACGTCTGCGCTCTGCGGGACGCGTCATAAGGTTTGGACACTGTACTGACTAAGTTGAAGGGTGGTATCGAAGTGTAAGTGGAGATGTGTCATCTGACAAAAAAAACCTTACATTTTAATTTAACAGTCAGGGTATCTTATCGGCGGCGTTTGTGCTTGGGAGTCCAAGATGGACGACCATGGCTGATGGGCAGAGAGCAGAGGAACCACCAGAGCTTCGAGGCCGTGCAGGCTTCAGATTCACTCGTTCGTCGCAATTATTTGTGCCTGTGCCCGCTCGCCTTCGTGTGCCTACGGTACGTACAGGGTAGTGTATATAGAGAAGTGAGCAATTACATTTCTTTCGGTTTATGTGCCTTTCTTTCGGTGTATATGCCCGGTGTTTTTGAATTCAGATTCATGTTCTAAATTTTCAGTTTCAGGTCAGAACTTGTGCAACGTCGAAGCAGCACTCCGTATGGTTCTGGACAATCTGGACACGAGCCGCCTAAAGACACCGCACACTTTGTCGCCTGGAACTCGTCGTGTACTCTGCTCTGGACCTCAGCGCAGAACGGGTCACAAGCATTGGACAGTTCTTGGACCATTCATGAATACGAGGAGAAGCTCGGCGCCAAGCGTTAAAGAAGTTAGTGTTTCTCTATGTTTCTCTCCTTCTTTGCCTTCTCTCTCTTTCACTCTGTCGTTCTTTTATTCTCTGTATGCCTTCTCTCTCTCTCTCTCTCTTTCACTCTGTCGTTCTTTTATTCTCTCTCTCTCTCTCTCTCTCTCTCTCTCTCTCAGTATTTCAATTCACAAACCCATTCTAAAGATTTTTCAATTCCAGATGAGAAGCTAGCTATCGATGTATCCAGTCGCTCGCTTCTCTCGACTCTCGTCTCTACAGCAGACGGTTCATTAACGACTGAGTGACCGTCCTAACTCCTAACTGATGACTTGGTCTACCGTACTCGTTGGAGGCTGCGTTGTAACATGTCAACGTATGGATCAGTGGTTCAACGACTGCGATCTCCTTATCACATGCAATCAGGTAACATAGTCTTTTTATTCCGTTGGTTAACTCTGGCGGCCTGTTCCTAAATCGTGATTCTCAAATCCATGACGTCTTGCAGTAGCGCTATAGTACCTCATCATCGTTTCGTCTGATTCGGTTGATTTGATGTAACGTGGTGCACTTGGTGTCTTTATCTCTATGGCTACAGCTTACAGTAAATCCACTCATTTCAGTTCTGATCGTCTGACGTTGCCAGTGACCCTTCCTGGACACTGTCACTGACACTTCTGGGCACTGACTGCCACCGACACCGACGCCCACTGCCACCGACACCGACGCCGACTGCCACCGACACCGACGCCGACTGCCACCGACACAGACGCCGACTGCCACCGACACCGACTGCCACCGACACCGACGCCGACTGCCACCGACACTTCTACTGCCTGACTTCTGACAGACTGGACACTGTCGAGCAGTGGTGAGAAGCCGGGACGCAACGACTGTTCTTTGAACTGTATGGTGGTTCCTGGCGTTTCGAGTAAGTCTGGATGGTGCTAGCAAGCATAATTGTGATCCTCCAGTTTTGCCACCCCTCCTCAAAGAATAAAATGTTTACAGAGGAGGGGGTGGCTCAGCGTGTTGTGTGTACTCTTGTTGATTATGATGTTGTTGTTGTATTTCCTTCCTTGTCCACGCCCAAGCCTGTGAACCTATGGAATCGAACTTTCCGACTTGAGCTTGGCTTACTTGTTCGAGTACGTTTGACTCCAAAGTTCGGTTTGGTCACTTCACTCCTCCTCGAAGAATGAAGGTTTACAGAGGAGGGGCTGGCTCAACGTGTGTACTCTTGTTGATTATGAAGTTGTTGTATTTCCTACCTTGTCCAAGCCCAAGCCTGTGAACTAATGGAATTGAACTTACTTGTTCGAGAACGTCTGACGGTCTGGCCCCCAGTCACTTCTCCTCCTCAAAGAATAAAGCTTTACAGAGGAGAGGGCGGCTCAACGTGTTGTGTGTACTCTGCTGGTTGATTATGGCCGTGCTGTGTTTTGTGATTGTGCATGTTGTATCTATACCGTAACACGTATGTGAGTTACTGTACTGAAGAGGAATCTAACTTTCGCGGTATTTCTTCAAGACAAGCTTCGCATAACCGGGTAAAAAGGTTCGGCTACCGCTCAAGAACCGTGTGCGGCACTAAAACCGTAAAAATACACAAAACTTTTTTTCACCTATGAGAAATCTCATCAGTGTTCTTGTACTCTGGATTTTCTAAAGTTGAGAAGGGGACTTGTTACAAAAATTATAGCATTTTGTTGATCACTTCTGATGCAAATAGAGGGTGTTTCCTATTTTGAAAGAGATTTTGGAACTCATAACGCACCACTCACCAGAGAGCAGAACTAACTCAGGTGTCGCAATTTAAAAACCTGAAACAAATACAAGAACAAGAATCGCCTAGTTTATTCACAAAAGTGAATCGTATAAAAGATAACCTCTATTGAATCTACTCTATATCTAATTGAAAATGCGCTATAAAAACTAATAAAATACACCCTAAAAGTACTGATGCCGTATTCAGCAACAGGTTCCTGGAGAGCCCTCCCAGGGGAGCTAAAGAGTGCGAGAACAGGAGATTCAGAGCGCTCGCGTGCCTAGGGAGGGCTCCCTGTGTGTTGGTGATTACGGCCTCTGAAGTCAAGATACTCCTAGAAATACACTCTAAAAACACAAAACAAATCGTCGCATATAGAACAATGGGTATTCATAAATCAAAAGTAATAGGGTTTCATATTCAAAGCATCCGAAAAAATGTCCGTGATTCTGTCAACAATACCGAATTTTTGCGTGAAACCTGCATATGTAATATGAAAAATTAAAAAGATGTTCTCGTGTATTTCCAAAATACTGTAAATTATCAGCATACTTTGAAACCCAATCAAGTAAACAAATTAATGACTAGCAGACAAACAATAACAACGAAATATATGTGACAACGCTTATTTCACACATGCCAGATGCATACATGTACGTAAAACTTAAACATGGAAAAAGTGCAACTAAAATTATATTGACCTGCTAATTTATCAAAATAACAAAGAAACAAAAGTCTATAGCCTAAGCCTATAACCTAATCAATAACTACCTTCCACTAAAAGCATGCCGCATTGCCGAGGCAGCTAAATGTTAAGAGTAAGTGCCGAGGCAGTTAAACGCTTTGGCCCGACGCTTAGGGTTGAATAGTCGCGTCTACTTAATTTCTTAATTCTGCAATAACTATCCCTACACTAAACAATACAACACTAACCTACCCTATTACTACAAAGCAACTAGCAACAGCGATCACATAAAAGTTGCAAACAATACATTGCAATGAAAAAAACCTAGGGGTTACAACGCTTTAAAATTAATCTCAGATCCTTGCTCAATTCTGTCCTTTATCCACATTTTGCTCAATTTCGACAAGTGTGGTTTCCGACATAATTGGCACCGAGTTTAGGTTCTCATGGGGAAGAGCGTTTCTAAAGACAATCATCTTAAAGCCGTATTCTACCTACTTTGGGAAAAAAATGATACGAATTTCCTATGTATCCTATTAAAATTGTTGGTGTCCGTCCGAAGCTTCCGGCACCAAATTAACATAGGATATTTGTATAGTATGCAAATTTCCCAAAGTAGGTACAATATGGCCTACGGCCAAGTCCATTTTTATCAGCTTCGCACACTAATTTAGTGTTTTCACATTCACACCACATCGCCGTTGGTGGTGATATGCTCTAACAAAATTTAAATTTAATAATAATGGTGTCACTAAAGCGAAATGCCGTCCGGTTTTTGAAAAGCATTGCGTAAACCTGCTTTCTTATGCAGCATATGCAAATGAGCAAAAATTAGAATAAAAACTAGACCCCAATTAGACCCCACGTTGCATAAATGTATAGAAATGCAAGTACGTGAGATGCGTTTCAAAAACCGGCCGGTATTTCGCTTTAACAATTCAACGCAACGAGGATTAGCAACGAAGGCTGATGACTAAACTACAAACGTGTGCGTAATAAATTATTATAAATATGTTGACCCTGAAACATAATTAATTTGTGCACACATATAATATTCGCTACTCTATATTTTATTAGTAATTCGTGTCCATTTGTTTGTGTTCTGTGTAATGTGTTTTATTCATGTTGTATTATGTTACGTTTTGACTTCGTTAATTTGTATTCTGTATGTTAGTATGTTTTATGTATTTCTTTGTTTGTAAGGAACTACCATTCAGTATCCTTTTGGTCCCTCGTCAGTATACGTGCGTTGTGAAGCGCCGTGTCTTAGGGTTCCTGTTGGTTGACATTTGACTTAGTTGTCCATTATTACACTGCATGCTGTTTCTTTGTTTACTTATTTATTGTCTTCCAATAAACCATATTATTATTATTTGTATATTTGTAAATGCCGTCTGAAGTCTAAAGTAGATTCCTAAAGGAAAACAGTAAGTTCAATGTTCAATACCAAGCCAAAGCAAGCATAAATTAATAATTTCTCAAAAAATAAAAACGCATACCTTCGTGGGAAGAAAGAGTGATCCACATCGTAATCCAACAAATTGGGTAGCCGGGAAGTGTAGATATCCGACAATCTGTAATCATATACAATCAATTATCAATTATCAATACAATATACAACATGTAATACATATACAAAACTTTCAAACTAACTAACTAACAAATGAGGGGCTGAAACACAGTAGAAAAAAGTTTAGAGCGAAATACCGGCCTGTTTTTGACACACATCGAGTTTACCAGCGTTCTTATGTAGCTTATGCAAATGAACATGAATTAGAATAAAAATTCAAGCTAATTTCGCGCAAATTGCATAAATACTTAAGAATTCAGTTGTACACGATGCGTTTCAAAACCCGGCTGGTATTTCGCTTTAAAGGGATCGGCTCACCTCAAATCGTGTCTGTTTTTTCTGTTTCTTTATTTTCTATAAGGGATAATAAAAATTTGGAATACAAAAAGTAGTGTTATATTTCAATACTCACGAAGATATTAGGTGATAAAGTGGTGGATCGATCGGCCCGAAATGAAAAAGTGTTAATTGTCCCATACAAACAAGGCAGGACAATTACACTTTTTCATTTCGGGCCGGATCCACCACTTTATCACCTAATATCTTCGTGAGTATTGAAATAGAACACTACTTTTTGTATTCCAAATTTTTATTATCCCTTATAGAAAATAAATAAACAAAAAAAAACAGACACGATTTGAGGTGAGCCGATCCCTTTAACAATGGGAAATTGTGAAAGATTGTATACACCCATTTCAAACGTACCGCGCCTCACTCAGCGAAAAAATCCAAAATAACAACCCAAATATAGATCTACATACCTGGATAGTCTCCTCGAGAAGAACGTCATATTATGGTATGTTCGGAATAATGAACCAAATCTTGGATTGAACACTTGTTTCACTTCGACTCTGCAATTAAAAGAAGATAGGTTAAAAGGTTAAGGTTAGGGTTACACAACCGTCTTCGCAAGAAAACGCGGGTCCCGCGCCTGAAATACACGGCCCGGACAGCTCTGAGTTTTTTGGTTTCACTCAGTTCAAACGGATAGGATAAACTATTAACTACCAACTAACACAGAAGAGCACAGAATTTTGTTTTGCACAAAACGCAAGTACATGCAGTCCATCTTGCGCTTCAGAACCACGTGCAATACCGTTTTAAACATCACAAAAATGTATAAGAACATTGGAACCAACCTTAGTTCCCTTCGCTCATCCGCCCATTCGTTCACAATTGCATAGCATTCTGCATTCTTACGTCCATCCGATTGGAATCTCTCGATCAAATTCGTTAATAATTCGATCCATTGAATCTTCTTTCTAAGGAAATATAATCAATGTTCTGTGAATTTAAATCCCAACCGCACGTACTCAGGGTACAGGCTCCACCTCCGGATTGGTTTTGACCACCCCACCCCCGGAAGCCGAAGCATTCAAAATTACTATATTTGACCGAAATATGGTGTTTTATTAAAACGGTCTATCACTAAGCCAAAGAAACCGACTCCATGAAGGCACGGCTTGATTTTTTTGTCGTATTATATTAAAATATAACTACTTTACTCACACACACAATCATAAAGAATGCGACGCACTTGATAGATGTTGTATCTGATTGAATGTATATGTGAATAAAGTAGTTATATATTTTAATATGACAAAAAAATCCAGCCCTATGTCCAGTTTGTCCTATGTTTACAAAATTTCCTAATTTCCTAAAAATCCAGGTAACACAATGTTTCACGTCCACCCAATAAAGAGCAAAATGCCAAAGGAAACTTAATAAAAACACGCTTCTTACGATACAGGCGCATGGTTCTCTCAATACCAACCTGTAATCATCTCCATTTTGGACAAAAATCTCCCTTTCCAATTCTGGAACAATGGCTGCCGTGTGCCATCCTAACCTAGAAAAAAAAATACAAAATATATATAAATGATCAATAATAACAGCAACTATCAATTGGGGGTCAGAAGCAAAGGCCAGAAACACATGAGGCTATCTATATTCACCACTCAATTCCCCATGGGGAATTCCCCGATTTTTCTCTGCGTCTCTCACATTATAATGCTATTTTCTGTCCCCACGGAATATTTCTCCCGAGGGAATCGGAGTGGTGAATATGGCCTATGGACTGCTTAGTTACTTCACCCAGAAACACAAAAGGATATGCAAATACGAATCAAAAATTCAAAAGAATGTAAAAGGAAAAATCTTACCTCAGCATGGGATCCGCCAAGTCCGTGTAAATATGGTCTCCAAAATAGAGAACACCTTTTCCTTCAAAACGGGCCTTTTTCGATAGGTCGTTAATATTACCCTGAAAGTGAACAGAAATAAGAATTGCGCTATTTTCGCAGGCGCTAAAACATCACGATTCTCATGTAAATTTACATTTGATACTGTTTTTTGTTTCGTTTTCTAAATAAAGAGTTCAATCTATATATAAAGATGCCACGTGGTTTGTGAAGCGTATGATACGCCGATGCAGTGCCATGTATTATATGCAAATTTCTGTGGGACATTCGAGTATACACCATAACGGCACCGACTTACAAATAACATATGAGAGTAGAAGACAAATGAGGGTAGAAGTGTACATGAGGAGGGTACAAGTGCACTCGTCTAGCAAACTTTTAAAAACCACGTGTCATGACGCTTTACAATTAAATACGAAAGAGGAGGATAAATATAACAAATGAAGATACCCCTGCATAAATATCTCCCGGCACCAGATCCATAACCTTCTTATAATGAAGCTTTCCCGTCACCTCATTGTACAGTCTGAAGGGCGTGTTCGACTTAAAAATAAATCAATTTACGCATAAATGGCGTTGGCGCTCGTTTTGCTACTTATGTGAATTCCGAATACTTCAGAATAATTGGATAATGAAAAAACTAAACCCATTTCCCATAATTACCACACGCAATCAATAAACATTAATATGCAACCGTAATTGTAACAAATTAACATGAATGCTTCTAGTAGTACTGTACTATAAATATACGGTACTGTAACAGAAAACGCTAGAGAGGCTACAGTAACAAATACAGTAACGTAATAACGCTTAACGGCTTAACCGCTTAAGTAACAAACCAACTTACTTGAAAGAAAGACGGTTTCCTTGCTTCAACAACAATGTGCTTGAATAATTGTCGCCACTTCTCGCCCAACATGAATGTCATTCCAGCATTCCTGAACAAAACTATGCAATATAATAGAAACAATGAATTATCACTCCACGTAAGTAGTGGAAGACTTGAACCCTCTACCCTGTGGGATGGTGGGATCTGGTTATGTTTTTTAAATGATTTTATTTGATATTTCTTTATTCCGTAAAGAAATCCTTTATACACCGCGTTTCTCAAGCTCAAGCATAAACGTTCAGTCCATCATGCTATCATGCAGCTCAGTCAAACAAGCAAATAAAATTGCTTTGCGCTTTGCTAATAATAGACAAAGATACTTTCTGGAAATTAACTTTAAAAGATAAACTACGTTCGAAATCCACATGCGACGAGAGGACCCAAATCCAAATCGTTAAAGCCGTATGGTGCCTACTTTGGGAAATTTACATACGATAAGCATAGCCTATGTATCATACGCAAATTGTGTGCCCGTCCGGTAGGCTTCTGGCTCTGGCACACATTTTGCATAGGATACATAGGATCTGCGAATAATATGCTAATTTCCCAAAGTAGGAACAACACTGCTTTTAAAAAGCCAACTTGCTAGTTATGTTATGTGGGCAAAAAAAATGTTCAATTAGTACAATTGACATAAATCAGTCAAAGACAAATTCAGGAACTAAAAAAACTCACATAAACGAAAAAGGACTGTTTGTGACCATGAACAACTGTTTTCCTTTATCGACAAGACGTGCCAAATATTCGCCCAGGCCGGGATTCCGATGAACGTAACTAAAATTGAAATTGAGATAATAATAATCACATGCAACTCAGGAGTGAATATTGATCACTTACTTATACGCAAAATAAAATATGTGCAACATTAAAAATAATTGACACGAAATAACATACTCATTAAGTCCTGTTGAAACGTTCGCATACATTTCGCCAGAAACATGAACCTGCTTCACGCATTCCTTAAATGAAAGACAACTAAATTGCAACGCACGTTTAAACTGCCACTGTCATACACACACTAGTACCTAATCTAATACCAAAGGCTATCGAATATTTATCGAATATTTCGCAACATTATATTTATAGAAGTAAACTAAGAATTAATTCAGACTTTTAGAAAAAAATAAATAAGAAAATTAAGAATTAAGCCAGAATTAAGAAAAAAAAAGCCACCAAGATCAAGTGACCAAGAGAATCGTAGTAATTAATCAGAACAGAAGACATAAACATAACCAACCGCAATATCGTGGTACATACTGTGTGGATCGAAATGAATTTTGTTGTCATCAAAATATTGAATTGTATTTGCCAATAAAGACGCCCAGGGTAAACTGCAAACAAAGTAGTTCATCAATATCAATAGGGTTTTAATATCAATAGTGTAAATAGTATTTCGGTCGCGAGATCACGTACAGTTAGTTCATATGTCGGTTAAATCATATATAATTGGAAAGGTGTATTTTAATCATCGATTGCAATTCTTCCTGGCTACTACAGAGTTACAAATTAGAACACTGTCTCACTCCAAACAAAATATACTGTAACAGTATTACATACTACTCTACCATATATAACCAAGAAAAAATTACGCAAAGACCAGAGTGCCAGAAAATACGCTTGTAAGTAGCAAATAACAGGAGTACCGTACCGTATGCTAAGCTTTCCATTACAAATTACACCTACCCAGGGAAAACAAAACTGCACGAAATTAAGACCTACCTGAACAAATCAATCAATTGCGGCATATTTCGTCCTTTGTCATCTGGTAACGTAATTCCTCCATAAATGTCTATCAACTCTTGGTCCGATAATTCTTTGTGACCACGATGAACGGTACCTGAAACAAAAAACCCTAAGTTTGATTATTAATACAAACTACAAACTACTACCTATACCATTTAGTAGAAGTAGAATTAGTCCAATTAGTCGTATGCACGCTACGAAGTAGCCCACCACTAGCCAATAGGACCCCCAAATATCATGTAGCCGTAGTCCAAACATAAACTAGTTGAAGGGAAATAAATATGTTTCACGACATGTGGAAAAGCAACTCCTGGTTCGACAACCCTAATGTCACTGTGGTATTAAGTTGAATGTCATCCACGATGCGAATTAAACCTTCAATGACATTTAACAACTAGCACACTCACAATAAAGTTCAATCAGTATACAAGTCTTATTTGACACCTATCTAAAAAGATGATAATAAAAGTTAAGGGTTAAAGCTAGGACTGTTCGCCAGGGTGCAGTCAGCTCTGGCCTACCGAACTAGTGCGCTAGACTACCAAAGGTAAGGTTTAATCAGTATACAAGTCATATCTAACACTTGTCTAAAAAGATGATAATAATAGTTACCTTTTTGAATTTGTGAAAACGCGTCCACCTTCAGTAGGGTACAATTTTGAATGTCGTAATGAAGTCCTCGTATAGCAAAGTAGAGATCGTAGGGTACGATTAGCAACCCGTCAGGATACTAAATAAAAAAACGATGTAATTAAATATGGAAATATTGAAAATAGAAAAATGTTATAACAAGTCAAAGCATCACAAAAAGAACATTACAAAGGCAAATTCAAATCAAGTTAACAAAGGAAAACAATCAAGGGGACTAGACACTAGCATAAAACTCGCGAATAATAGCATGGACTTACTTCCGTGAATAATCAATTGATAACCTAATAAACTCACGTGAAAATCTTTGATAAGTCGTTGTACGGCCAGCCTATAGATCAACTCGTTCAGTTCCTTCTTATAAATAGCTAACGTGTAATCGTAATCGAATCCATACACCTGGCAGAAGAAGAAGAAATTAGAGTGTAATGGGGTTAATGGCGTAAGGTAATTCAAACCAAACCCAAACCTCTCCCTCCCATGCAAAGTACCAAATTTTCACTTAGCGAACTATACAAACTAACCACAACACAATTACCCATTATTAAAACCCACGTAGAGACGTAGTGAAGCTTGTGTATTTTACTAAAAAACAACTACTGTACAGCAAATAAATGAAGAAATAGAAACATCAACATACATCAATTTTAAATAGATTCAAATCGTTATTGACGAACACTCCCCGAGGATCAACTCTGAAACATAAATAATTGACCTGAGAGAAACTAGGCGTGTAACGAGTGTAACTAGTATCTCACGTACTCAACAAACCTTGGTATTCTTGGTAATCAACAAAACTCACACATACAAAAGCTTGCAGCGACTAACTTGCTATTGCTTACAAAGACAAATGAAACAAAACTACAGTAGGACAACAATCAATAAAAATGGTACAGTAATTTGGTAAAAAAATGAACATCTTAGAATACTGAGAAATTATTATTCCAGAAACCACAAGGAATGTTGATCACATAAAATTAACTCACTTCGGTATCTCTCTCACACAACCGTCAACGGTTTTCTTCGCGTTCGCGTAAATCGCTCGTAGCTTTTCGGGGGAAATCTAAACTGCACAATAATCTGGCCGAAAAAACGTGAATGAACTTATCTAACACTTCAATTCAACTATAGATCAGAAATTACGAAGCATAAACAATCAGGAAACATAATAAATCGCAAAGGCGAAAGGTACAATAAAAATCTCAAAATCCAGAAAATCAAGAAACAACAAAAATGACTCACACCAGTCGAACCAAACTTCCTAGAACTAGAACTGCTAACCAATGGAGCTACGAGCCGAAGCGTTCGCATCTAAAAAAATACTGTATTTATGTAGAAGTAGTATAAATAAACAAGACCTCTAAACATAAAAAACAATGACACATAACAAATGATACAGATATCTTCACATTGTGACAATGAATGAGTAAGAAATAAGCAAAAATAGCGCATTTAATTATTAAACTTTTATCATAAACATAACATAACAACTCAGCAAAACAATCATGATAACAATAAGAAGTGCAGTTGTAAAACAACGAGGCAAAGGAAACAACAACAGAAACATGGAAATATCTTTACCTCATACCGTCTAATACTTCTCAAAGCAATAAACTCTAGTATTCTTTACATTGACTCTACTTAAGACTCAAGGATTCAGGATTCAAAGAGTACATACATACACACCATGGTGACAACATGACAAGTAGAAAAGCGGGATTTAGCCAACGATGGACTGGAATTAGAACAATAGGTGCATATCTAGTGAACGCTGGCCAATTTCCAAACCAAAAAATAGCATGGTAAACAAAGGAATACACAAAGGGAAAGGCTCCAAACTCCAAACTACAAAAAGTTCAACATAAATAAGAATACAGAATACACTAAGTACTAAGAAGAACAAAAATCTACCGTCTAGCAAACCGAAGCAACTTCTTCTTTCACTTCCGAAGCCTCCATTTCAGACTCGGCCTGTATCTTTTGCTCCTTTGCCTTTTCCATCTTTTCTTTTGTTGTCAAGTTCTAAATTAAATAAGTTAAATTAAAGCGAAACCGACTACCACTAAAACAAGAATCTTATTATATATGAGTTTATGGCACTATGACAGAAACACCCCCATACGAACGAAAAAAAGTACGATTTTTCGTTAGGTAGGAGTATTTTAATAGCAAAATTTCAGTGTTTTCACGTCTTGCATATGCTCCGCCAACTTCCAAATGCACAGTTAAAAACAACTTATATAATGATAATCTAAATGGTCCCTTGTCATATGTTGGTGTTGTTACCGCATCGACATTTTAGGGTACCACCTTCTGTTCCGCATTTTTCATTTTTACTACCCGGTGTTAGAAATTTGTATTTTGCCGCAGTATTTCTTACGTATGCGTGAACTCACCAATAAACATTATATTATATTATCAAGCTGAAAAGTAACCACAATCACCAACCTTAACATGCTTATACGCTCCACATCCAGCTGCAGCATTGGCCTCCTTTTGCGTGTATGGCTCTTCTAGAAGTCGTCTCATTTGCTGTTTGTGAATCTACATCGACAAATTATAATAATACATCAATCTTTCACGCTACAAGAACATGCCCCTTTATTCACGGGTTTACACTACAGGGTTTTCATAGCCTAGGTCCTAAGCAGTCGACGACAGTCATAAATTACTATAAATGACAGTATTTTTTTTATAAACATAAAAATGAAATCAATTAATGGTTGAGTCCTTCCTAACTATAAATACAGTACTGCAGTACAAGTACAATGAAACTCTAAACGCTGTTGCAAGACACTCACAAAGAAAAAAAACCAACCCGAGTCTTTTTATGTTCGCGTAGCGTTTTGTCGTCTGTAAAATATCGTGCACATTGTAGACAATAGAACTGTCCATCTCCGGGCAAATCAAAATCCAGCTAAATTCATTGAAATCAATTTTCAACATTTCAAACTCACATAAAGCAAAACAAAAAAGGGTCAACGGCCAGGACGGTAGAAACTATAACCAGCTCCAGCTGAAGAGGCCCATTCCATACTATATGAAAAGATACCATATATCAACACGAAAGCGATAGGAGCGAGATAAATAGAAACTTAAAATAAAACACTAACTAACCTCTTGATTTAACAATTTCGCAGCCTTATTCGGCTTCATATCGTCGTGAATTTCGTCCACGTCCTTATGTACACGTTTTCTGCCCTTGTTCTTAGAGCCGACCATTTTTACCCAAACTAAAAAAAAGTTGTGAGATAAAAATTTCGGAACTATTATAATTAGGGCGACATCAAAAAGCGAAGACATAAAATAAACAACATAATGTAATGCAAAATCAGATAACAATCAATAGGGGCTGCGCCACCTTAATCATTGACAAGTAAACCAATATAAATATTAAAAAAAGGGTTTATTAAACAAAACGAGCCACACCATCACATCGTCGTGCTTAATTCATATAAATCAACTAGACAAATACACTTTCAAGAAAGCATGGACGAAACAGCTATTGAAAATAAAACAATGTACATAGTTTAATACACGGTGGAGAGAAATATCAGATCACATTTGGTTTCCCGTTTCCCTCGGTGAAATAAATAGGGGAAACGACCAAACGACAGCATAGCTAAGGAAACATACTATAATATATCCTCGCCTCCCCACCTTTGACAGAAAACTTCTGACTGTTGAATACAATAAATACCATGCAATGTACACACATATGAAGAGTACGACTCGTAACAATGTGTCCTCATACAAGCATAAAATTTAAAAACAAATATTATGGGCGCATTCGAGTTGGACATTTTCCGGAAAAGAAAAGAAAAAAGTGGTTCGAGATGGACACCCAGAAAAAAAATAATACACGCAAAATAATTGTCGAAAATGCAATTGTACCGTAATTGAAACTAAAATCAATCGATCATTTGCATGTGTATGCGTGGCAATTGCATTCTTTTCTGGTGAAATCCATCTCGAACCAAAAGTTTTCTTTTCTTTTCCGGAAAATGTCCAACTCGAATGCGCCCTATGTAAACTTATCAAAAGCACAAGCATCGGGATGATAAAGTGGTGAGATCTTGCACAAAATGTTTCTTGACTTCCGAAAGACACATATGATAGACTACGCGCTAGCAGTGGCAGATTCCTAAAAGAATAGATCTTGAATACATCACGTCTCATAACTAAAATAATAATAATAAATAAAACGTATACAAAAGAAGATGAAAAGTACACATCCATTCTCATGCGATGCACTTCAACCAACTTCATTTTACATCATACTCATTAGAACTTAATTTAAAGCGAAATACCGGCTGGTTTTTGAAACAAATCGAGTACACCTGGTATACCACTATTGTGCAGCTTATGCAAATGGATAAATTGGAATAAAAAATCGAGCTAAATTCGAGCAATTTTGCATAAATACATAGGAATTCAGCCTATTCAGCTGTCCACGATGCGTTTCAAAAACCGGCCGGTATTTCGCTTTAACGAACAGAAAAGGCAAACACCTATCCGCCGGATTCAAGAAAAAGTTGTACATCTCACTCAGCTAGACAAGATTATACCGTTCTTCCTGTAAGACCCACACAAACTACAAACTCATATATTAACCACTTTTCAAGTGTTTCTCACCTTCACATTTGTCACTTCTTCCATTTTATGCGCGGATTGAGAGAGTGAAGATAGCGAGAGACCCAAGCCGAACATGTGTCCCTGCACCAGTTGAGAAGCCTGTAACACAGGAAATGGAAACTGAAACCCCGATATGTGCTGGATTAATTTTGGGAAAAAATACGTTCGTGTTCACTATTCCCGAGACAGTCTCCCGATTATTCGAGGGACGCCGGACGGGATCGGACACCTGTATAGTTCAAACAAGAAACCAAGAAGCTCAGGTCCAATTACGACTTACAGTATGACTCCACTTTAACATTCAAGCATATCAACAGGATCAACAAGCACAAAAAAAAAGAACTGCACATCGGCACACAAAATACCAAATACTACGAACCTTGTGCCACGAGTCAGCAAAGAACTGTTGCTTTATTTTGAAGAAAGTTTTGGCCGTAAGCAAAGCATCCGAGCCCGCCTGATGCCGCGCTCCGATACGCTCAACACCCAGTTGATCAGCGACCTGAAAACGAAAACTAATTAAAGCGGTACAACATCCGGTTTTCGAAAAAATAAAGCGGTATAACACCCGGTTTTCGAAAAAAATACTTTGAGTTTTGAAACCTATATTCCCGAACATATGCAAATGCAAATCACATTGTTTAGATTAAAAAATCGACCTCACTACTCACTATACGTATAAATACCCACAAATGCAGTCGTCCATCAAACGTTTCAAAAACGGCTGTTATACCGATTTAACAGTGCTTTTGCTTTACTTTAATGAAGTCCAGTCACTGTCACCCAAACATACTTGGTCCTGCCCCCGAGGCCAAGAACCAGAAACAGAAAGGCTGAGTCATTTTGAGGAGAAAGAAAAAGCCCGAATAAAATAAAGAATCTCCCACCTCCTGAAGTCCTCCCTTCAGCTTGGCATTCATGCAAGCAGGCAAGCGTAGAAGCAACTTGATGTCGTAGCACTTTGGGAACAAGGTTCTGTGATAATTGAAGAAAGTCGCCTCCTGAAAGCAAAGTTTAGTCTGAAGCAAAGAAGACGACGATAAAAGAATGACAAGTGACTTTCTTGCATGGGCATAAAGCGGTGCGTAAAATTACGCACCAACCATTTTCGAATTGGTTTTGCCAGTCTCCGGGCCTGCTTATCTTTTGAATGACAGAAACTTTCAAACGTATCAATGGCATTTTAATTTTCCATCTCTCAATTTACGCGCAATTAAAATTATCCATTAATATTGACCACCAATGCACGTACCAAGACAGAACAGGAAATGACGTTGTACCTTGTACCTCAGTACCTCTACACCAACCTTAACAAAGATAAAAAATGAAAGAAACTAGCAAAAAAAAACCTCTTTTGGCAGCTCCGTGTTGATGATAGTTCTCAGGAGATAGCCAAAATCGTACCCGCTTGAAAAGGTCAACCAAGTGATACTTTCATCAACAATCAATCCTGAAGTGGTTAGTAGCTCGCCGAATAACTCCATGTTGATACCGGACGTCTGCAATGAAATCATGAAATGTAAGCTTAAGCATATGTTTAAAATACAACGAAATGTAAACAGGTGCAACAGAAGGAGAAGAACTATATATAACTGAGAAATACTAATAGCTACCCAGCACATTAACAAATATCAGGAATGTGGTTTCAGCCTTGTTTTACTAATACTTTACACTTCTGCATGATTACTAAGTTTTCCTATAATACAAGCGTATCAACTACATATTGGTTATATCATACAATCATATTAACTCCCACAAACCGCCAAAAAACAATAAATACATTATAAGAATAAGAGTTAAGCAAGCTACTTAATTTGACTTTTTGACTATTAAATACAATCTACAATAAATTAAATATTGCATAAACTTACCGCCAGGCGAGTGAAGTCGATACCAGCAGCTCTAAGC
Organism: Pelodera strongyloides; assembly: GCA_036852015.1. NCBI lineage: Eukaryota > Metazoa > Nematoda > Chromadorea > Rhabditida > Rhabditidae > Pelodera > Pelodera strongyloides. Next base: position 37,440 of record JAANDG010000489.1, read on the forward strand.
ATTTCAACACTTTCCAAACTGTACATATCATCCTGTAGTGAAAATTGGAAGTTGAACTGCCAAACATCACCCGACGGGGGCAGTTCCCCCTTGTCATTCACAAGTGCAAATCCCACCTAGGAATAATTATATAAATACTTTATTCACACAAAAAAACACGCAAAATAAAGAGATCGGAAGAGCCGGAATTTTAAAGAGTTATAAGGAATAAATACGTTTACGTACAAGTTTTTTCTGGATAGTTTTCATAGTCGTTATTTAAACAGAAAGAAGCTAAGAAGAAGACCAGAAAAAAAAACGCTTATCACCTGAATGAGCTTCAACATGTTGACATTGCACGAGACTTGTTGATAGTTGAAATCCTCTTTGGATTTGAACTGGCCCATCGGTGTGGCGACAACCCCCGGAAACTCTGTGTCCATAGCCACAAACGGATATTCCTCAATCAGTGAACGCATCTGCAAATGATATTCTATAGACACAAGAGTTCACCAAATACTGTAGCTGGTAATATCGACATTTGCGTAATAAACCTCTAATTACTGCTCTGTTATTTGTTATTGATTTTCCCGCTTTCATTAACGCCCGCTACTGTGTATAATAAACTCTATATCTACACGGTCTATTATTCCTCTCTTGTCTGCTCAGTCTGTAAGTATACAGAAGTAATATCTGTATACACAACAATTTCAGTAACTGGGGTCCCTATAACCGAATAGATCCGGTCCTATAACCGAATAGTTCCGTTTTTTTTCCTTGAATAAAGTACTCAAATGCACACTCTCGACTCGAAAAGGAGAAACTACACCGAAAAACGAGGAACCAATTAATGGATTATATTTAGAACTGTAGGGGTATGTGTAATGCTCTGCAAGGCACCTGCACGTGTTCGATTTCCGCGGATTCAGTTGATATTAGGGGGTGCAGATCTTTTATGTTTAACCAGCCTACCTTAGCAAACTCTTCCTCCACATTGTGGCTCCAAACGTCGTGGATAGTTACCTCTTGAGTAGATCTTTCGCCCATCTGAATTTAAAAAAATTCGTAGCAGATGGAATTCTTGATTGCCTGTAGATTGGTCTAAGATGGAGCGACCATGAATTCCGCGAGAGCTATGGCGAGAAACAGCAACAAACAACACAATGTATGAAAAATTGACGGTTATGAAAGTAACTATGAACTCTGAACAAAGAGAAAAACAACAACTCGCATGAGAATAATGAATGATACCGGACAGGATAGTCAGCTTCTAGTTTTGTAGCTACATCCACACCTGAGCTAAACAAACTATAATATGGCATAATAATCTTATTAAACGAATTTATTTAAATATAAAACAAATAAAAAGAAAGGAAGGGATTTTGAAATTTGTTCGAAGGATAGGCGGAGCCAAATATCACGCGTACACCGCAATTGTGGAGGGTACTAAACCCGGCCCGGTCCGCGGGCCGAGTCTTAAAAAATCTAAATTAAAAACATAATCTCTCGCTTGTGAGTTACTTGGAGAATTACTTGGAAAATTTTCTGTAGCAATCCAACCCATGTGACAGCTTCCCGTGGAATTGTGCTCCTATTTCAAAATTGTGCACCATCACAGGAAAGTGAAAACTGAAAACCCCGATTTCGCCCCGATTATTTTTGAAAAACCCCGATTTTGCCCCGATTGTTCCAAAAAAAACCCCGATTTCGCCCAATCAAGTCCCGATTTCGCCCCGATCACACCCAGATTATTTGAGGGACTTGATCGGGGCGAAATCGGGGTTTTTAGTTTCCACTATTCCACTATTTTATGTCAAAATTAAATCATGGGCGTTGAGATTTTACAAGAGTGTTCTAATTTTTGGGAAAGCATCGTAAGCTAATTGTAAACATCTTTCTGTAATTGTAATCATCCTTCTGTAATTGCCGGGTTCTATCGCTTCACACGACTTTTGAAGGTAACGTATCTGAGTATCTGGATTTCCCGCACTGACGAATCTTGGCGCGCAAGCCGCGTGAGAGCGGAGTGAGAAGAGCATTTGGCAACGTGGGTTGCCATCCCATATCACGCCGCAAAGTGAAAACTGGCGTGCACCCGTGCACGCGACGATCAGGGCGTCCGAATCCATTACTGAATTGGTACGGGTTGCCAGAGAAGTGAATTATTCCAAATCATTTCACCCGTTGGCGGGTACATGCCCGCCATTACGCCTTGGGCGCTTTGAAGCGCGCGCTCGCTCTCCGAAGAGCGGATGAAAACCTAAAAGGAATATGTTATTTGGTTTTAAAAGATAAGCTGGACAACTTACTGCAAATAGAATACGTCGGTTTTCTGCATAAGTAATTCCCGTCAGTAAATGAGTATTTTCTTGCTTTCAGAGGACAGAACAATATGCGTATTTGATTTGTCCTTTTACATTGTCTTTGAAACGTACATTTACTTTTGTTATGACAATGCTGTTCAGTGTGGTATCTGAATTGGTATTTCGCCTAGTCACCACGGCGACCATGGTAATATTTAGAAGATGTTTAAATATCTATAAGAGTCTTAGAAATAATTAAAGATAAGGTAAGTCATTCACACAATCAGTGAGTGACTTCCGCTATTGCTGAACCTTGCGGTGACCGTATGCACTTATGCAACTAACAATAATGGGGGCATTCCCGTTTGGGAGAATTTGCCTCTACGTTTTGTGAGCATTCTAAGGATATTCACCACTCCGATTCCTTCGGGGAAATATGCCCTGGTGACAGAAAATAGTACTGTAATGTGAGACATGCAGAGAAAAAGACGGGGAATTCCCCATGGGGAAAAGAGTGGTGAATATGGCCTCTGCTTTTCTCACCCTGCTCTGGGAGGCTGGGAGTATGCTCCCAACGTTCGTGCATGATATGTTATATGAATATGACTGAGTAAAATTTACCTGTTTCCTGTCAAAATCATCCTTTAGTAGTGTTCCAATACACCGCTGTCGCAAAAATGTGCCAAGCTTGTATGTTTGTTCAATTCCTGTCTGGAAACGAGTATTCGTCTAAACCAGACACATTTCTTACTTTCATTGTCAGGTCGATAATAACAAGTATGATTATTTCTCATTGCTCGCTCAGTTAGCTTACTAGTTTGTGGTCTATTTTTCTGCCTAATTTACCTCTTTGCCAGCAGTAAACCATTTCAAAGCATCTACTGATGTTAATTTGTACTAGCACTGCTGTTCTAAGTAAGCACTTCTGCTTTGGAACGGTACATCGGCCTTACAGTACATAGTAGTTAATATTTGAATACCGTATACATTTGTGAGTTGATTCCAGCCGCGCGGCCATCGTTCTTCGCCGTTTTGATCTAATGGATATGGTAGACCGTCTGGGGCGCGGTCACCGTGCCGCCATAGAGCGAGCCCCATCAGGAGTTCGCCGCGACAGAGCGACACCAGCGCCGACAGTGGCAAGTGAAACCGGAGAATCATTTAGAAAATGTGATAGGCAGCCTACATAGTACATAAGCAGGAAAGTTTGTTTTATGGGGTTTCCAAGTATCCCAAAAATTCGCTGTGATTCTGCCAATACTACCGTATTTCTGCACGAAACTTGCATATGTAATATGAAAAATTAAAAAAATCATCGTGTAGTTAAAAGATACGGTAAATTTTCAGCATAATTGGAAAGCCCACTATGGAGGAACAATAGTAATCATAGTGCGTTCAATATACGTTCTTCAAAACTGGCCTCTTGCCTGACGGCCGGCATTTCCGACTGGACGAAAAAGGTGAAAATGTGTACAGAAACAAATAGTAAGGGTGTGCTGCGCGCCCAGACTTGTCGAAATTGTAGTCGCCCGGAGCTGGCTAGACTACGGCGAAGACTGGCAGAAGCTTCATCCTCAATGATGTAGTACCTTGTGATACTAATATTCGTTTTTGTTATGAAAATGATGTACCTAAACAAACTAATATGGCCGGTTTTATTGGAACGTGTAAAATTGGAGCATAGGGAATGAAACGGTGATCTTTTTTTACAATTATTACTATTTATAGTTTCATAAATATTTCATTTTTTTCTGATAATTAATAAGTATACTACTTGATAATAAACGAACTAGTAAAGAAAAGGTAGTAAAGTAGCGCTGAAAATAAAGGCCGAGTGATGAAAAGTTTTTGTTTTAGCTATGAGCATATATGGCTGCCCATGCCCAGGGCCCCAGGGGATTCCAAGGGTGCCCATGGTATTCCGTGGTTGCCCATGGTATTCCACGTATTCCACGGTTGCCCAGGGTATTCCATGGTTGTCCACGGTATTCCATGGTTGCCCAGGGTATTCCACGGTATTCCAGGGTATTCCACGGTTGCCCAGGGTTGCCCAGGGTATTCCAGGGTATTCCGCGGTTGCCCAGGTATTCCATGGTGGTGCCAGGTATTCCAGGGTATTCCAAAGGTGTCTTACCCAATAAGCCAATTAGGTGTCTAATTATAAAGCAAAGAGAAGAATCACACACCAAATACTGCACACTCCAGGCATTTGTTTCATTTCATATCATAACATAAAAACAACTTTGGTTTCGGTATGATTTCCAAGGAGACTTCGCCCTTCAGGTACAAGTGTAGGGAAGAGGGGGATGAGCATTAGCATTTATTTAAACTTATACGGCCTACGGCCTGTATGCGATTCGCACTTGCGAAAATGACAAATGGAAATGCTTGTCCATGTTCGAGTCAATGTAAATGGCATGGTTCCGTAGAGATTTTGAATCTAGTCCGGATCTACTTCAAAATAGTACGGATCTATTTCAAATAGCACGGGTCTTTCGCACTTTCGATGTAGGGCCATGCCAAATGCGTTATTCTTCTCATGGGAGGGTACTAAACCCGGCCCGGCCCTCGGGCCGTACAGTAGTTCCGCCCCGTCGCGTGTCGCGTCGGGGCTCATTTCCGTGATTTAAAAAATGTAGTCAATATACAAAATTAGAAAATAAACTAAATTAAAAGCTTATTCTCTCGTGTTTGTGACTTAGTTAGCTGGAAAAGGTTCTATAGCAATCCATTAGGTAGATTACTATATTAAAAAAAATGAACGGCGACAAAAAGAGACCAATTCAGTTCTGAGCTGCGGCAACAAAACAAAAAGTGATAAATTCTGAAGACTAAATAATATTATATGAAACACTACATTTTAATTTGCCAATCATTTATTTCTATCCAACGGGGAGCCACAAATTGCGGCTGGCAAAGGTCGCATCTTGAAGCTTATAGTTGTTAGTGCTACTAAACAAAAGGCGCAGTGGTGTATATCTCAAAAGAAAACATTCCGCTAAATTAATAGAAGACGTGTATCCATGCTAATGACCCAGAAACCTTTGAAATATATTACACGATGCCAGAGACACCGTTTCCCGCTCTGTTATGAAATATGTACATATATGGGTGTGCTAGTGTGTGTCGTTTGATAAGATGCATTATCTACACACACTATAAACTATAAACATACTTCCCCATAAATACCATTATTAATTCCTTTTTTAAATGGTCGACCTTACCAGTTCGGCTACTTCCATACATAGTCCACACTCCACACCTTATTTTTATGTTCACTAGTTAACTAACCACAATGGGAAACAGCAAGGGAGCGCCGCAATTTTTGGCTCCCCGTTGGATAGAAATAAATAATTGGCAAATTAAAATTTAGTGTTTCATATAATATTATTTAGTCTTCAGAAATGAATTTATCAGACTGTATAACAAGAAGAATGCCTCGAAGACTGGTGGGCGATACGATAGCATCCCTCATTCGATACGATGGTGAAGTGCCTCATGTGAAGCCTCATCTCATACACGTGGTGGTGGTGAAGTGCCTCACCTAAACTAGACAAGGCAGATGGAGAGAGAGAGAGAACTACATAGAAACTTTTATAGGCGCTCACATATACTCGTATTGTTGTTTTACACACCGCAGCAGTGTCAACAACTTCACTTATATGTTTCAAACCGCTAGAATCTTCTCGACATCGATTAGGAAATTAGCATGGTTGAAGGATGTCCGAAGGTTACTTACTTCATATTCTAAGAAACGCATTGCCCGCCCTGACATGTATACTTAAAAAAATAAGCTCAGATAGCCTTTCTCTATGCCTCGAATTCCACATACCAATGAATCATTTCGGAACGCAGGCTCTCATCATCACTTATGATATTATGTAGGGCTGAATGCTGAAGGATCATCACTTATGATATTATTCATGATATTATGTAGGGCTGAAAAGGCTGAAGGATCATCACTTATGCTATTATTATTGAGACCCGTATACTTTAGAATGTCGTCGGAGATAACGATTGGCGCGCCCCGAAGGACGTCCGAAGGTTACCACCTGACACTCATATTCTGAGACGCAGCATCATATTCTTGAGTATTCTTGAGACCCGTCTACGTTAAAATGTCGTCGGAGTTAAGGATCGGCGCGCCCCGAAGGACGTCCGAAGGTTACCTCCTGACACTCATATTCTGAGACGCATCATATTCTTGAGACTTTGAGGCCCGTCCGCCCGTCTACTTTAGAATGTCGTCGGAGATAACGATCGGCGCGCCCCGAAGGACGTCCGAAGGTTACTTCCTGACACTCATATTCTGAGACGCAGCATATTCTTGAGACCCGTCTACTTTAGAATGTCGTCGGAGATAACGATCGGCGCGCCCCGAAGGACGTCCGAAGGTTACTTCCTGACACTCATATTCTGAGACGCAGCATATTCTTGAGACCCGTCTACTTTAGAATGTCGTCGGAGATAACGATCGGCGCGCCCCGAAGGACGTCCGAAGGTTACTTCCTGACACTCATATTCTGAGACGCATCATATTCTTGAGACTTTGACCCGTCTACTTTAGAATGTCGTCGGAGATAACGATCGGCGCGCCCCGAAGGACGTCCGAAGGTTACTTCCTGACACTCATATTCTGAGACGCAGCATATTCTTGAGACCCGTCTACTTTAGAATGTCGTCGGAGATAACGATCGGCGCGCCCCGAAGGACGTCCGAAGGTTACTTCCTGACACTCATATTCTGAGACGCATCATATTCTTGAGACTTTGAGGCCCGTCTACTTTAGAATGTCGTCGGAGATAACGATCGGCGCGCCCCGAAGGACGTCCGAAGGTTACTTCCTGACACTCATATTCTGAGACGCATCATATTCTTGAGACCCGTCTACTTTAGAATGTCGTCGGAGATAACGATCGGCGCGCCCCGAAGGACGTCCGAAGGTTACTTCCTGACACTCATATTCTGAGACGCAGCATATTCTTGAGACCCGTCTACTTTAGAATGTCGTCGGAGATAACGATCGGCGCGCCCCGAAGGACGTCCGAAGGTTACTTCCTGACACTCATATTCTGAGACGCATCATATTCTTGAGACTTTGAGGCCCGTCTACTTTAGAATGTCGTCGGAGATAACGATCGGCGCGCCCCGAAGGACGTCCGAAGGTTACTTCCTGACACTCATATTCTGAGACGCAGCATATTCTTGAGACCCGTCTACTTTAGAATGTCGTCGGAGATAACGATCGGCGCGCCCCGAAGGACGTCCGAAGGTTACTTCCTGACACTCATATTCTGAGACGCATCATATTCTTGAGACCCGTCTACTTTAGAATGTCGTCGGAGATAACGATCGGCGCGCCCCGAAGGACGTCCGAAGGTTACTTCCTGACACTCATATTCTGAGACGCATCATATTCTTGAGACCCGTCTACTTTAGAATGTCGTCGGAGATAACGATCGGCGCGCCCCGAAGGACGTCCGAAGGTTACTTCCTGACACTCATATTCTGAGACGCATCATATTCTTGAGACCCGTCTACTTTAGAATGTCGTCGGAGATAACGATCGGCGCGCCCCGAAGGACGTCCGAAGGTTACTTCCTGACACTCATATTCTGAGACGCAGCATATTCTTGAGACCCGTCTACTTTAGAATGTCGTCGGAGATAACGATCGGCGCGCCCCGAAGGACGTCCGAAGGTTACTTCCTGACACTCATATTCTGAGACGCATCATATTCTTGAGACTTTGAGGCCCGTCTACTTTAGAATGTCGTCGGAGATAACGATCGGCGCGCCCCGAAGGACGTCCGAAGGTTACTTCCTGACACTCATATTCTGAGACGCAGCATATTCTTGAGACCCCGTCTACTTTAGAATGTCGTCGGAGATAACGATCGGCGCGCCCCGAAGGACGTCCGAAGGTTACTTCCTGACACTCATATTCTGAGACGCATCATATTCTTGAGACTTTGAGGCCCGTCTACTTTAGAATGTCGTCGGAGATAACGATCGGCGCGCCCCGAAGGACGTCCGAAGGTTACTTCCTGACACTCATATTCTGAGACGCATCATATTCTTGAGACCCGTCTACTTTAGAATGTCGTCGGAGATAACGATCGGCGCGCCCCGAAGGACGTCCGAAGGTTACTTCCTGACACTCATATTCTGAGACGCATCATATTCTTGAGACTTTGAGGCCCGTCTACTTTAGAATGTCGTCGGAGATAACGATCGGCGCGCCCCGAAGGACGTCCGAAGGTTACTTCCTGACACTCATATTCTGAGACGCATCATATTCTTGAGACCCGTCTACTTTAGAATGTCGTCGGAGATAACGATCGGCGCGCCCCGAAGGACGTCCGAAGGTTACTTCCTGACACTCATATTCTGAGACGCATCATATTCTTGAGACCCGTCTACTTTAGAATGTCGTCGGAGATAACGATCGGCGCGCCCCGAAGGACGTCCGAAGGTTACTTCCTGACACTCATATTCTGAGACGCATCATATTCTTGAGACTTTGAGGCCCGTCTACTTTAGAATGTCGTCGGAGATAACGATCGGCGCGCCCCGAAGGACGTCCGAAGGTTACTTCCTGACACTCATATTCTGAGACGCATCATATTCTTGAGACTTTGAGGCCCGTCTACTTTAGAATGTCGTCGGAGATAACGATCGGCGCGCCCCGAAGGACGTCCGAAGGTTACTTCCTGACACTCATATTCTGAGACGCAGCATATTCTTGAGACCCGTCTACTTTAGAATGTCGTCGGAGATAACGATCGGCGCGCCCCGAAGGACGTCCGAAGGTTACTTCCTGACACTCATATTCTGAGACGCATCATATTCTTGAGACTTTGAGGCCCGTCTACTTTAGAATGTCGTCGGAGAGATAACGATCGGCGCGCCCCGAAGGACGTCCGAAGGTTACTTCCTGACACTCATATTCTGAGACGCATCATATTCTTGAGACCCGTCTACTTTAGAATGTCGTCGGAGATAACGATCGGCGCGCCCCGAAGGACGTCCGAAGGTTACTTCCTGACACTCATATTCTGAGACGCAGCATATTCTTGAGACCCGTCTACTTTAGAATGTCGTCGGAGATAACGATCGGCGCGCCCCGAAGGACGTCCGAAGGTTACTTCCTGACACTCATATTCTGAGACGCAGCATATTCTTGAGACTTTGAGGCCCGTCTACTTTAGAATGTCGTCGGAGATAACGATCGGCGCGCCCCGAAGGACGTCCGAAGGTTACTTCCTGACACTCATATTCTGAGACGCATCATATTCTTGAGACTTTGAGGCCCGTCTACTTTAGAATGTCGTCGGAGATAACGATCGGCGCGCCCCGAAGGACGTCCGAAGGTTACTTCCTGACACTCATATTCTGAGACGCAGCATATTCTTGAGACCCGTCTACTTTAGAATGTCGTCGGAGATAACGATCGGCGCGCCCCGAAGGACGTCCGAAGGTTACTTCCTGACACTCATATTCTGAGACGCAGCATATTCTTGAGACCCGTCTACTTTAGAATGTCGTCGGAGATAACGATCGGCGCGCCCCGAAGGACGTCCGAAGGTTACTTCCTGACACTCATATTCTGAGACGCATCATATTCTTGAGACCCGTCTACTTTAGAATGTCGTCGGAGATAACGATCGGCGCGCCCCGAAGGACGTCCGAAGGTTACTTCCTGACACTCATATTCTGAGACGCAGCATATTCTTGAGACCCGTCTACTTTAGAATGTCGTCGGAGATAACGATCGGCGCGCCCCGAAGGACGTCCGAAGGTTACTTCCTGACACTCATATTCTGAGACGCAGCATATTCTTGAGACCCGTCTACTTTAGAATGTCGTCGGAGATAACGATCGGCGCGCCCCGAAGGACGTCCGAAGGTTACTTCCTGACACTCATATTCTGAGACGCAGCATATTCTTGAGACTTTGAGGCCCGTCTACTTTAGAATGTCGTCGGAGATAACGATCGGCGCGCCCCGAAGGACGTCCGAAGGTTACTTCCTGACACTCATATTCTGAGACGCAGCATATTCTTGAGACCCGTCTACTTTAGAATGTCGTCGGAGATAACGATCGGCGCGCCCCGAAGGACGTCCGAAGGTTACTTCCTGACACTCATATTCTGAGACGCAGCATATTCTTGAGACCCGTCTACTTTAGAATGTCGTCGGAGATAACGATCGGCGCGCCCCGAAGGACGTCCGAAGGTTACTTCCTGACACTCATATTCTGAGACGCATCATATTCTTGAGACCCGTCTACTTTAGAATGTCGTCGGAGATAACGATCGGCGCGCCCCGAAGGACGTCCGAAGGTTACTTCCTGACACTCATATTCTGAGACGCATCATATTCTTGAGACTTTGAGACTCTACTTTAGAATGTCGTCGGAGATAACGATCGGCGCGCCCCGAAGGACGTCCGAAGGTTACTTCCTGACACTCATATTCTGAGACGCAGCATATTCTTGAGACCCGTCTACTTTAGAATGTCGTCGGAGATAACGATCGGCGCGCCCCGAAGGACGTCCGAAGGTTACTTCCTGACACTCATATTCTGAGACGCATCATATTCTTGAGACTTTGAGGCCCGTCTACTTTAGAATGTCGTCGGAGATAACGATCGGCGCGCCCCGAAGGACGTCCGAAGGTTACTTCCTGACACTCATATTCTGAGACGCATCATATTCTTGAGGCCCGTCTACTTTAGAATGTCGTCGGAGATAACGATCGGCGCGCCCCGAAGGACGTCCGAAGGTTACTTCCTGACACTCATATTCTGAGACGCATCATATTCTTGAGACCCGTCTACTTTAGAATGTCGTCGGAGATAACGATCGGCGCGCCCCGAAGGACGTCCGAAGGTTACTTCCTGACACTCATATTCTGAGACGCAGCATATTCTTGAGACTTTGAGCCCGTCTACTTTAGAATGTCGTCGGAGATAACGATCGGCGCGCCCCGAAGGACGTCCGAAGGTTACTTCCTGACACTCATATTCTGAGACGCAGCATATTCTTGAGACCCGTCTACTTTAGAATGTCGTCGGAGATAACGATCGGCGCGCCCCGAAGGACGTCCGAAGGTTACTTCCTGACACTCATATTCTGAGACGCATCATATTCTTGAGACCCGTCTACTTTAGAATGTCGTCGGAGATAACGATCGGCGCGCCCCGAAGGACGTCCGAAGGTTACTTCCTGACACTCATATTCTGAGACGCAGAATATCCTTGAGACCCGTCTACTTTAGAATGTCGTCGGAGATAACGATCGGCGCGCCCCGAAGGACGTCCGAAGGTTACTTCCTGACACTCATATTCTGAGACGCATCATATTCTTGAGACTTTGAAGCCCGTCTACTTTAGAATGTCGTCGGAGATAACGATCGGCGCGCCCCGAAGGACGTCCGAAGGTTACTTCCTGACACTCATATTCTGAGACGCAGCATATTCTTGAGAGACCCGTCTACTTTAGAATGTCGTCGGAGATAACGATCGGCGCGCCCCGAAGGACGTCCGAAGGTTACTTCCTGACACTCATATTCTGAGACGCATCATATTCTTGAGACTTTGAGGCCCGTCTACTTTAGAATGTCGTCGGAGAGATAACGATCGGCGCGCCCCGAAGGAACGTCCGAAGGTTACTTCCTGACACTCATATTCTGAGACGCATCATATTCTTGAGACTTTGAGGCCCGTCTACTTTAGAATGTCGTCGGAGATAACGATCGGCGCGCCCCGAAGGACGTCCGAAGGTTACTTCCTGACACTCATATTCTGAGACGCAGCATATTCTTGAGACCCGTCTACTTTAGAATGTCGTCGGAGATAACGATCGGCGCGCCCCGAAGGACGTCCGAAGGTTACTTCCTGACACTCATATTCTGAGACGCATCATATTCTTGAGACTTTGAAGCCCGTCTACTTTAGAATGTCGTCGGAGATAACGATCGGCGCGCCCGAAGGTTACTTCCTGACACTCATATTCTGAGACGCATCATATTCTTGAGACTTTGAAGCCCGTCTACTTTAGAATGTCGTCGGAGATAACGATCGGCGCGCCCCGAAGGACGTCCGAAGGTTACTTCCTGACACTCATATTCTGAGACGCATCATATTCTTGAGACTTTGAGGCCCGTCGGCCCGTCTACTTTAGAATGTCGTCGGAGATAACGATCGGCGCGCCCCGAAGGACGTCCGAATGTTACCTCCCGACACTCATATTCTGATGAGACGCATCATATACACTTAAATTCAGGAGAATAAAATAAAAAATAATACAAATACACCTGATGTTTTGTCCATAATTTGTCCATAATTTGTCAGCTTTGTTTGGTTTGCCTCCTATAGTTCCGTGGCTAACCGTCCAATCCGGAAACCGTCCATGGGTAGACCTAAAGTTACAAAAATAAACATTGGTACACAACAGACATAACACATAGTAAATTAAAGCTCTCGATAGCCTTTTTTCCTTTATGAGCGCGAGTGCTTCGCTCTCATGGGGGCGTGGCCTGTGGTGATAATGAGAGGTCGCAGGTATCGCGAAAGCCGGCGCGCGGGTTCATGAGACTACAATACTACAACTATCACGCATGAGTAGGAAATTCGAGATACGTCTCGAGACATTGTAAATTTGTGAAGTCAAAAAATGTTTTGTTGAAAGCGTGAACCACAGATTGCTTAAGTTATTTGGCGTAAGTTAACGTATTGAATGTAATATAAAATATACTGGGAAATATAAAACTTACAATAATCGGGAGAGGTGGTGTAGTGGTGTTTTTCTTTCGCAGAGGCAGAGAACATGATCCGATTCACGGAGCGGTTGAGTTCATAATATGGAATTCGGTCTTGATTGATCTTCGCTGACAACCCAAAATCCAAGTTCGAGCCAGGGCACGAACATATATTTTCTGAAATATTTATCATCAGGCTTGACAAGAAGAAATGGCCTGAAGAAAACAATGAAAAAAAACGACAATTGGGGCTCGAATAATATAAAAAAGAAAATGAAATTTTTTTATACAAATAACAAGTGCATAAATTAATATAATATAAACATGGACTAGTATAGTATTATATCATATTAATTTTTAGAATTATTATAATAATAGGGAGTTATGATTGTTATGAATGAATCGTATATTTTGCGGTATATTATATTTAATTTTATTAAAGAAGGATGTTTATTCCGAAGATAAAATCAATAGGCAACTAACCATAAGGAGTGAGGGTATGTATGATATGCTATGGTATGAGATCTGGGTATGATTGGTATAAATAATATAAAATCAATAAGTATAACTAAGGAGTGGGGTAGGATTGGTGAATGGGGTGTGAGTAGGTATGGTACGGGAAGGTATGGTATGGTATGGTGGATTGGGGGCGGGATTGACCCTAGGCGGTAAGGTCGATTTTGAATGTAAAATCAATAAACAAATAAGAAAAGGTGGAGTTGTGAGTAAGAATGGTACGGGTATGAGTATGGTATGCGGTATGGATATGGGTATAAGGGGCGGAGCTGACCCCAAATAGTATTTTTCATTCCCAGAGCCATGAGCAGAGACCAAGGGGGTGGGTGTGATTACCCCGAGGCATTAGTCCCAAGGTGTGAGTTCCCCTGGGGCTATATTCCCAGAGAGGGTAGTCGGGGACTAGCTGGTCCTAATTGAATTTGAAAATAAATTAGCTGGAATTAGAGGAAAGAGGGGGGGGGGGGAATTGGCTAATAATTTACACATAGTTGCAAGAAAAAGGTGGGTGCTATAAAGTTGGGGCGGTTTCTTCCTTTTATAGTATTACCAGACGGCTACGCGCCCACGAGGCATCTTTCGATACTTAAAAGCCCACGAGACATCTTTCGCGCCCACGAGGCATCTTTCGATACTTCATAAAAGAATGTCCCGGTCCCGGAGAAAAAAAGGCAGAAAAAGTTCCTTTCTTAACTACCGCAATTTTGCACAGATTTGCAAATTTAGTTAAAAAAAAATAAAAAATAAGAATTATTTCGTAATTCCAAAAACGATAGTTTTAAGCATGCTCGGGAACCCCATAATGAATTTTCTAACTGTTCTAAAAAAAGAATAATTTAATTACTTAATTACACACGACTTTATGGAATAAACGCAAGCCATAGGACGTGATATGACGCTTGGTAAATAGTTATGTAAGCTAATACAAAAATATTGAGTAGAGGTTTGTTATTAGATAAGTAGTTATATTGAAGCCGCCTGCACGCCAAAATGCCGGGGATGAAGTGGCATGAGTACGGTGTGCAGCGGCTACCTTAGCGGCTACCTGCAAGCGGCAACGTCACGGCGGGCAACTTGCACGCCAGAACCCAACGTACCCCTTTTTTCCCACGTCGCATGCGCACCGTGCCGTAACGTTGCGGTGTGATATGGGAAGGCAGGTTTAGTACCCTCCCTGCGATTTGGAATGCGCTTTGATGCTTTATCTCATGTAAATTCAAATACTTGCAGTAAAGGTGCTATGTTTACTTGAAGAATTTGTGTTCATGTGATTGCCGGAAATTAGTCATAAACTATGAGTGATTTGGATTTGAAAAATGTATATAAGAGCATATTTCTTCAAAAAATTAATTTGAGAATAATATGCATGCTTCATAAATAAGTAAACCAGAGTAAGACTAACGGTGCATTTTGTTACATTAACTGAAAACCACGGAATTGAGACAACTTCAAGAAAAGGCAAACAATCAAAACCCTTTTCACATGATAGTCATAAAAATCTCGAAATCCGTATGTTCGACGTTCACTGTTCGACGTTCTGCAGCAAAAGCAATTCGCGCCCTAATTTTCGTCATTTGTACTTTCGCGTAGTCTTTAGTTGTAGGTTGCACTCTCTATCTCTACACTCTCTCACGCAGAGATTTTCAAAAAAATGTTCGAATAAGTGTCACCATTTATGACAAAATTGCTCAGTTTTGCAAATCCCACAGCGCTAGTTCCTGATTTCAAACTGCCATTACAGTAACTGTACTATAAACTACAAATGTAACCTTGCATTTTTTTCACAGTTGGTAGAGCGAAGGAAAACGAAGGTGCTCATGAACACTACGAGGGAATACAAATTACGAAAGTGAGGGATTTCCTGGACTGTTATTTTTTCCGAAAAAAATCACGCACTTTGAGCTTAATTTTTGAACTGATATCGAAAGGAATCAGATTTTGAAAACCCTACGCGGAATCTTAAAAGTCTTGCGAACATTTTTCTAATATAAACCGAGTCATGATTCCTTCTAGTTTTTCTGGAAAAACCACAGAAAGTTATTTTCCCTTGATTTACAAATTATGTTCAGTAAAGATTGCTCATTAATTTTGGCCATTTAACGTTGTTGAATTCAATTTTAAAAAATCTACGCGGAATCTCACAGGTCTTGCGAACATTTTGAGCGTGTTAACCATGACATTATCCTTTCTAGTGCTTGTGAAAAAACCACAGGAAGTTATTTTTCCTTGAGTTCAAAATGTGATACAAAAAGTTACACTGTATTTGGGTAATTTAGTGACTCCATATTAACTTTTAAATGAGCTACGCGGATTTTTACGAACATGGCGAGCATTTTGACCATATTAACCATGTCGGGATTCCTCTTTTTTTCTGTATACACCACAGCAATTTATCATTCCATATGTTCAGCATGTGGAGCACCATGCTACAGTGCATTTTCATAATGTCACGAGTCATACCAGATTTTGGATGGCATACGCGGAATTTTACAAGAATGCGAACATTTTTAGCATACATACATAGTAATAATGAGCGTATGCGCAGCATCGAAAATCTCTAGATGACCTTGTTGTATTGCTGAAGCATTTATGAATGCCATATATTTACGAATACTTAGTGTTCAATATTATTATTATTAATTAATTGTTGTACCTGTAAGTATTTATGTGCCTATTAGACAAAATCTTTTGAAACATTTGTAGGTTACTAGCCTACTGCCCACATTAAAGGAGGAGGCGCACGAGATCTAAGTGTACGATTTATTCCTTCTTATCGATAGATGACGGCATTTGCTTCCAAGAAAGATGCCTTACGAAGCAAAAGCTTTTAATTAGAAGGAATAAATCAGAATAATGCTCAAAATTTTATCTAAATTCTTGACCGTAGCCTTTGTAATTGTGTGTGTCCCGAGGGTATCTGGGAGACTCAAAATAAGAAAATCAGAATAAGGGTGCAACTATACCTAGATACCCTCGGGACACATACAATAAGAGCCAGATACCCTCGGGACACAACGGCTACGGTCACGAATTTAGATAAAATCCTGAGCATTATACTGATTTATTCCTTCTAATTAAAAGTATTTGCTTCGTAAGGCATGTTCATTGGAAGCAAATGCCGTCATCTATCGATAAGAATAAAGAAATGGTACACTTAGGTCTCATGCGCCTCCTCCTTTAATAGCCTCCCAGGAATAACACAATATACAATAAATAGTGCCTAACGGTGAAAGTACTACCCCGCATCATGTGGCAACAATTATCAGGTATATTGTTCCAACAAAAAGTGGCTTCTACCTAGATCGCCCAGGAACACTTGTACTTGTACGGCAAGGCACCGTAAGGAGCATCCATTGTGAATCATCCCCAATAACTAAGAAATCCCAAAATAGATTTTGGTGATAACCCAAGAAATGCGTAGCTCACGCATGCATATTTCATGTATTGGCGGTAGTTTAGCATGTACTTCAGCGAACCGAGCGAAAATTTGAACCATTCGGCGACGGTTATCGGTTGTTCCGTGGACCCCATTAGGAAGCTTCTTCATGACCAATTTTTCTCGAAAACCGTCGTCAAATGGTCACTAACCAGTCACCTTTTTTGGTGAAAATCATTTGGTGACCGGCTTCTGACGTGGTCTAAGAAAGGCTTGTGTTTTCCTGATATTATATGATTGTTGATTCCTTATTTTTTTTTATTGAAATGGGAGGCAAAATTTTCAGGGCAACATGCATAAACGTTCCTAGACAATCCACCTTATGGTGACCATACCATTGATCCGATGACGGCACGGCTAAACCATTTCCCACCAAATGATTTTTAAACCATTGGCCAAACATTTATTATTATCAGTAGACATGATATCCGCCCAAATTATGGATATCGCCGCACTCATTCACTAAAACTGAAAAACTGAGAACCACAGAAAAGCCGTCGTTCGCCGGGCCGGCGAGCAAATGATTTTCACGAAACAACCTATTGGTGGCTGGTTTCTCACCATCTGATAATACCATGTTGTGACCTGTTGACTCACCAAGTGAGCATGAGCATCCAAGGGGCGAGTCCGCTAAAAAAAACTAGCGAATCGTCAGCAAATGGTTCCTCAGCTTGCTAAGTAATAAACCGATTTTGCATCGCTAACCCAGATTTGTACAATAATGCAAGTAGCCAAAAGGCCCAGTTTTTGCAAGCATAGTTCTCACAGAACGCACAATACTCACGGCAAGCTTTAGCGTTAGCACCTCAAATATATAAGTGAAGTGAGTATTTATAGACCAACATAGACTTTAACCTGCATAAACTGTGAAATAGCCTTTCCACGATCTTTCTTACAGTTATTACAATAACAGACATTCACCTTCATCAAACAAACGAAATAAGTTAGAAGATTTATTACACGTGAGAAAGATTTAGACGTGGTCAAAAATATGCAACGGTCAACGGTTAATATGCAATAAACGCACAGTTGCGTTCATTTTTTCAGCCCCGCCCAACCTAGGGCCCCTCCTCTACCAACTGTGATTTTGCGCACCAAACTTGCATGCAATTCCCGGGTCCGTAGAAACTATTCTTGTTGTGGTTTGCTTACCTTAAGATTATAAAGAGATTATTCTTACTGTTAAGTTTCGAACGTATTTGACCCGTCGCGTATGATGGACTAGGAGAGTAACCTTCACCTTCCTTTATAATTGAACATTTCTTTGGTGAAGAATTTTTCTTTTCCTGTCCTCGCACGGTGTCGTCTCTCGGTTTTTATACCATTCTATTAATACTCGAAACCTCGTTGCGGCTAAAAATTATGCATTTGTGATACACGGGTTCTCGAGCATATTGTTGTAAACATTAGCGAACACTCGTCGTTCTTCTTTTTCTTGCTTCACGATTCTTGCTATTTAGGGTTAAACATGCTCCGCTCCGTCGCTTTCTTCGGTCTGATCTCCGTCGGTTTGGGTGAATTTTTGTGAAATTCTTATGGCATTGTACCCTGACGGCCAGTTTGTCATAAAACAATCTAGTCCATTTTCGCTTTCCATATAAGTCTCTTTGTAAAAAGCGGCGTAGTAATGCCTATCTACGTCAACGCAAATGTTTTCCTAATACATTCATTGTAGCTGCGAAAAGTAAAAAGTGATAAAGTGAACTTCACAAAACAATCTAGTCCATTTTCGCTTTCCATATAAGTCTCTTTGTAAAAAGCGGCGTAGTAATGCCTATCTACGTCAACGCAAATGTTTTCCTAATACATTCATTGTAGCTGCGAAGCTGCACTTATTATAACCATGGTTTCGCACCACTATGGGCTAGTTCGGGAGGCCACAATCCCAAATATAAATTGAAAATGAACATGGCAGAGGGATTTTGCTTGAGGGATTTTGCTAACCTTTTTTTTGCAGCTGTCTCTTGCCAATCGCCTCAACACTCCGAATCCACTTTCTCTACTACTGACGGTTTCTTCTACTTCCAGACGACCTTTATTGCCGAGTTCTCCCTGCAGTGCGCCAACAAAATTAAGGTAAGCAGAATCCGGAATTGTAAACAATTTAAATTACATATCTTATAATCTTATTGCTATGTCCAATGCCTACTTAAATTACATATCTTATAATATTTTGCTATGTCCAATACCTATATCTTGCTACGGTTTCTAATGGTGGTGTTTACGTTGTACGGTTTACGGTTTACCTAGTTTTATGCTTTTCCATTTTTTATAGTTTATAGTTTGTATGCTTTAATTTAATGGACAAATTGAACGACAATAATATGGTGCTAATAGTGCACTCAAAGTCTCAAAGTGTCACTGTGTCACTGTAGTGTAGTTGTGATCTGCAATGGACCATGGCCAATATATCTGCATTGTTTAGGATGCTCCCTTCTTCGCTGTTGTCAATGGAAAGACTTACCAAGTTGCTTACTCCGAGGACGTGAACAAATATCAGGTACTTTTTTTTTATACATATCTATATAAACATAAACCACTACACTAAATTCAGTGAACACGGTACTGACGGAACACTTTGTGATGATAACATAGACCATAGACCACAATTATTATTGTCAGAAGTCAGAATGTACTCGGAGGCTCGGTGATTATTATAACTATAAATTATAATATTTTTGAAGCTAATTATTATTATGGGTTTGAAGTTTTGATCCGTCGATTGGTTTGGTTTGTATGCTCAAAATTTCCAGGCAATCCGTAGCAGCGTAACAGCATTACAGAATATTTATGTAACGTAATATGTATGTTTCCTTCTCGTGACGAGGGTGCCAACTCGATAAACGTTATATTTTGTTATTTGTACTTTTGTAGGTCTGTAGTTCATATGCTTTCTGACTTACTCCTTCATATTTAGGTTTCCTTTGGCCTTGAGCACGGAGAAGCTGGATCTCAGACTTTCAACATTGACATCCTTGATGAGGATAGCTTTGCTGCATACAAGAAGGTTAGTTTTTAAATCTTGTACATCTGTATTTTGTTGTAGAATTTCATAATGCTTTTTTGCGGCCTTTTGCTAACACTGGAATGTAAATGTGGATGTTCATCGGTTTTATTATGTAAAAGACTCAATAGAGTTTGTTTTAAGAACAAAAGAAACACAAGAACCCATGAAAGCATGTTTTCTGGTTGTGTTTGTCAAAAAGAATACAAAACTAGTAGGATTTCGAGACATATGAGGGGATCCTATGTATATGCTTTTATGCAAAGTGAGCTCGAATTGATCTTGATTTTCTATTATGTTCATACTCATTTGCATGAGCATAATGCATGGGATTGCATTGAACCAAAGTCCGTTTCGGAAATCGGATGTTATAACGCTTTAAGTATTTCAAATTCAGGCTGAACGCAATGGAGAGAGCACTTCTGCTGTCAAGCCTCTGTTCACCATCCCTCTGAACCACCCTGTGAGTTATTTTTTTTTTTTTAATCTTAAGATGGAGTTTATTTCAGCATTAAGCGGGGGTGAAAACTGCACTATGCGACTATGCACTTATAATATTGTAAGCGGAGTTCATTTGCGTGCTACGTAAAGTGTAAAGGAATGTATTGTTTGTTTCGAAATTGGGACATTACATTGGGTACTGTATAAGGGCACTCCGGCATTTATTTAACGCTGAGCGGTACCATGCAATGTAGAAGCTCCTGAATATGTTGGTTGTATATACATATCTACTATTTTTCGTACGTACGAGGTGCGCTGTGGCAGCTTGTCATGCTCTTTCACAGTGTTGTTTTTAGAATATTTCTTTCGCCGAAAGTAGTTTTGTGCTTTTCAGGGATTGAGCCGCAAGTCTTTCGTCAGTTCTGAAACGGTCGCCATGTTGGTTGCCTTCGTTGCCCTTTACTTTGCATTCTCTGAGAAGGCTAGCCTCTAAATCCGGTTGTCTTTTGAAGTACAGCAATTAGCTGTAATACTATGCCGAGTATTTATTACATTGATCGGGACTATATGCATTCACGAACTGACTAGACCAATGATGTGAGTAGCATGTAGGCTTTTGTGGAGTTGCGTCATAGTTGCCTGTTGGTCTAATGATCGATTTCTTTTTTTTGTCTCAGAAGCATTACGGTTATTGTAAAAATTGGCAAACATTGTAATGTATCTTCTATTTGTATATTGCCTTTTGTAATAATTGAGCAGGCTGTGATTTGTAGTGCGACATTCTCGGACGCATTTTATTCTTTATTTATTTGTTATCATTATCAGAGTTGATTGTTGGTGTCTTTGGCAAATAAAAGTTTGTTCTATATGATGTTGGGAGTTTTCGTTTTGGTCAATGTTCCGCTTTGATATCTGTTATGAGTGTGAATTAGGATATTATAATGAATCGGGGGTGGGGAGGCTAAAACTTCTACCTATCGGTCCAGAGTGTTAGCCAAAATGTTTTATGTTGGGGGGGAGGGGGGGTACTTTTATTTGTTTTAATAACACACAATTACGAACGCTATGTTTCAGGATCACGTTTTATTTGATGGATGGGTTTCAGATTATTGTAGTTAACTTGTTAGTTAAAACACATTTGGTTAAGTTCAAAGATAGGTTATGGATTTGTGGAGCTTACTTACAATTAGACTAAATTTGTGGTCCGAACCTTTTCTACATAGAGGATGTGTTATGTATGTTTTTGACAAATTTATAATAACTTGCTGTCCATAAACTTGTTCACAACCGTGCGCTGGTATGGGTACATTGTTTAAATTATAATTTATACTTTATTATTACGTCAAGGTTTTCTTCTTATTTGTATGGAGCTGTTTCACTTTAGAAACATGCTTCGGGTATCGAACTTCGTTGGACGAGGGTTGGTGCCTCTTGGTAGAACAACTTTAAATCGGATCATACATCCCTCTGCCAGATGTGTTTTAAATGAACAGGTATATTCAGTTCGAATGATTCATATAGTATGTCCGTATAGTGTAAAGTATAGTATATTATCGTATAGTATTATAGTATAAAGTATAGTATGTCCGTATAGTATAGTGTAGTATATTATACGTATGTATTATGTGTGATCCGTGTGTTTGTGTGTGTGCATTATTTCGTGTAGTTTATCAAACTGGGCAACTGGGCTTGGCTTATGTTATGCTGGTAGTCAAAAAGTTATTGAAGTAAACTGGTTCCGAGTAGGACCGCGACACTTATAATTACACATTCTTGTCTTTACTATGTATATCGATGTACTATCCCTTTGGACTGAAAACTGAAACCGACTGATCTTGTTTTATACGCCTATGTTCATGTTCTATTGCGTTGGGACTTGGGACTTAATCATGTCCTGTGTGATTGTGATGCATACTGCTTGGTGTTATTTAAGAACTACAGTACAGCTAAAAGTTGAATAGAGATAAGAATGTCTGTAGGTGTAGGTACTGTACTTAGGTGAAAAAAAGGAGTTAGCTGCACACACACTGTGATCTGATTCATTTAGATAAAGGTCCTCGCCTGTACACCACAAATTAGATGCATACATCAATCTCCACGACACGAAGATGAAAAGGTACCATTTTATCTCTTAAAGCGAAATACCGGCCGGTTTTTGAAACGCATCGTGGTTCTTACGTTTTGTGCTAAGTTACTCGACTTTATCTCGAATATCTCGATTTTTTATTCTAATTTATGTTCATATGCATATGCTGCATAAGAGTGCTGGTCTACACAATCTGTTTGAAAAACGGGCCGGTATTTCGCTGTAAAGCGCTTCGAGGAGAGAGCGTGCTCATTCATTCGAGAAAGGAGATTAGGGTTCAATTTCTATTGTGTATTAACGGTCAATGCTGCTGTCCGAGGCTTCTTGTTCGACTCTATCCCCTTTGTTTGTTATGTGAAACACATCGAATACACACCGCAATAAAAAAACCCAAACACCACCAAGCCTAATTAAACAGAGGCCGTATTCACCAACACGCAGGGAGCCCTTCCTAGGTTCACGAGCGCTCTGAATATCTTCTGCACTCACGATCCCTGGGGAGGCCAGGGAGGGCTCCCTGTGTGTTGGTGAATACGGCCTCTGATTAACTCCTTGTAGCCATTACATAGGTTTACACCTTCCATATAAAGTCACTTGATGTTGCTGTTCATCTTTTTTGGATACAATTATGCTCGTTGCTAGGCAATTGTACATGATTAGCTTCCTCTTCGGTGCATTTTGTAAATGAATTATACCTCTAAAATACCGCAACATCACCTTGACACGTAGTTCGCTATGTGTTTATTCGGCTTTATTGTTTTGGGGAGAGATTTTCGGGTAAGAGTTCTATTATTGGTCTAGTTGATGTATTATGATGAAACTAAACACGGCGTTATACATAGTCATAGCAGAGGTGAAGTCACGGGTGTACCACTGCTTGTGATACTAATTATGAGAATGAGCCATTCAGGAGAGAAGCATATCACAATGTTTCGCTTCTCTCATATAAATTGCATATTTTTCGTATGTTAGTGTATATTACGGAATGATTTTTATAGTGCGTTAAAGGCTTCGTAATTATTATTCTTGTATACATTCGATTAATTGTATATTTGCTGGTGGGTGCCGGTAGCGTAAAATACGGACCACCCACGAAGTTGGGGACCACACACGAAAACGCATTGGACCACCCACATAGATCAGAAAACGTCAAATATACCGTATTTGAAAGATAACTGAATTACATAACACTATATCATACTATATATATTGCTCAATAGTGTAGGTTAGATATGCTCAAACAACTACTTAAAATATAAGGACCACCCACGAAGCCACTCACCAAATTATCGTAATGTGTCAAAAAGAATCTATAAATAAATTGCATATTTTTCCATATGGTAGTGAATATTACGGAAATGATTTTTATAGTGCGTTAAAGGCTTCGTAATTATAATTCTTGTATACATTCGGTTAATTGTATTTGTATATTTGCTGGTGGGTGCCGGTAGCGTAATAAACGCATTGGCCCGGATAGATTCGACCCCCCGCTCGACCAAAACCCCAATATTTCGTTTGCGACCAAAATTCATAATAGCATGTTTCTTTATTTCGCTTATTTTCTAGACCCGATGGTCGATGATCATGTCGGACGAGCAGAAAAAGACAAAGAAAGAGAAGATCGATAAAATGAAGGAGGTGGGGAGATTTTTTATTTATTTTTATTCTATTTATTTTCGTGTATTGTATTGTCAGTGGAGTTGACTTTGGTGACATTGTGTGTAGGACTTCCTTGATTCTAACCTATGATATTATAATGTTTAGTGTAATGTAAGGTTGAACTTACAATCAGCAGCGAATTACACTCTGCGTGTGTCCATGGTTGAAATACCTCTAAATAATGTTTGTTGTCTGTAGTCTAAAGTCGAAAGTCTATTCATAAATAAGTGTGTTTTTTCATGTACTGAGATACCTTATTATTTATCTAAATACCGTTTATCTATCGAATTCGAATCGATCTATCTGTCGAAATAAGCTGAGATGATGAGATCCCTGATATTCTGTGTATTTTCATCATGGCATAAACTCGTTGACGCTTTGACCGACGAAACCACCATCCGAATTAGCATATTGTATAAATTTAGACGGTGGTCTTGAGCTCGTAGCCATACCACCGTCGGGATTAGAATATTAGGTATGGTGAAAATCAGAAACGTATCATAAACAGCTACAAGTTTCGGAAACACTACATATATTTGTATGGTGGTTTTGAGCTTTTCCCGACGAGTTTTATGCCCTGATTTTCATAGATCGTCGTTTAGGAAGAGATTCCGCAAGGATTGGTCGCTAAGGTTAAATACTACCTAAAACGTTACTGGTACATTGCCGTGCCTGCGCATATGGTCTGCTGTTCTGCGTATTTCGCCGGATTCTATCTTCTTGTATACAGGTGAATATCTTATTATATAAAGGAGAAGAGTTTACTTGGTCTTTTGTTTGTATGCACGCAACGAAATCCTTTCATAAAGAAAATTTTCTATTCACAATCGAACGAGAACATACAAAATCTTTGCCGCTGGCGGGATTCGAACCCACAGCAGCCCGCAATCTCTCGCTTCACAGTCCAACGCTCTACCTACTGAGCTATGCTAGCTTATCACAAGTATAATCCTCTGCCCTACATACAGCACCGTCAATAGCAAATTTGCATGGTAGCATTAGTCGAGTGGTGATCCAAACTGATTATTATACGTTTCCACAATCAGTGTGAATGTGTGGGAGGAGAAAGAGACAAGAGTTAACTTTTTAAATTGTAGCAATCCTTTTTTTTAAATAGGGAAACAATCGGCCGAAGGCCGATTCCTCCAGTCGGAGAAGAGCCCGTAGGGCTCTTCGAACGGCTGGTGTTTGATAATTGAGCTTACGTTGCTAGTTGCTAGCGGTTATTTTCTCTAATCCTTACAAAACAGTTGTTCGGTGATTGACCTTAACGCGATTTCGACAGCGTAAGCCGTAAAAAGGTAAGGAGGGCAGTTAGTACGGTAGTACGACTTTACGTTTTGTCATTTTGTGGTTAATAGTCGACGTAGGCATAAATACGTTACAGCAATTTGGTTTCAACATGTGTAGCTATAAGTTTTTGTTTGTACTTGTATGCATCCCGGGCCGGAACCCCCTCACCCCACCAAAGGTGTAAAAGTTGGTAGCTGGGTAAAACCAGCGGAGATAAATCGACTTCCCGAGCAGATTGGCCACCGGGAAGTTTAAATGGCCAGTATGTCCAGCCTCTGAGCTGGACCCCGGTGCACCGTTTCCGCGGATTCGGTTGATATAACCCGGTTCACTTTATCTTTTTTACTTTTGTATGCAGTGCTAATTGGGTGAGAGTATTTGAAGTTTTTGTTCCTTTTCAGTGGCGTTGATGTTGTTTCTCTACTACATTTTTTACATATGCCCAATGGTTTGGTGGAAAAGGTGGCCAGTACACCGCCGAGTGCGGGAGCTTTCGTCGTTGCTTTTATATTGTACAAGGTAAGTCAATTACGTGACTTTTGTTAGCGTTCGTATGAACAAATATGAGTGTGACGTCACCCAAGATGTTTGAAATGCTCGAGTGATGATTCTATGCTATGTTTTATGTTTTTTTTCTCGATTTTTTTTAAAGAACGATTTAAGAACAAACTCAAAATACACTATACGTCTCTATACTGTTGGTATACACTATTTCTAAATATCTATATGTTCTACTTCTACTTTGATTTTCTCGTTTCGTCGTCTTTCACGTCGTTGCGCTGTTTTGATGAGCATAATAAATATTCAATTAAATACACGTTGACGTTGGGAATAGCGAGCTACTATAATTTATTTGTCCACCACTGCCATTGATACAACACATAATTTTTCAAACGTACTTTTAGATAATGGATATTTTTCGTTGGGATACATGGCGTTATAAAGTACGCGTACTTTCCTAAAGTGCGCACTTTATAACGTTTTATTATCGTTATCGTGTCTTTATACCGGATACGATATTTGAGCGAAGAACATGATCAAGCAACACAAGCTACGAAGAATATTAACATGTTTCCAGATAGCAATGCCGCTTCGTTATTTGACTACACTGGGTATCATCCAACTAACATTCCGCATATTACAACGAATGGGTAAATTGAGGACGGCACGCGAAGTGGAGTACTCGGTTGGTTTAATTGTAAGGACATTGTCTTCGGTGCTTTGTTAGTTGTGGTTTTTGAATTGTAGTTTGTAGTAGAAATTTTGTGTCAAGTAAGAATACTTCCGGGTTTCGTATGACATATGGTAAGTTTAGTCGATCCAAAAACACATTCTAGGCAAGGGTTCTCTTTTTTCTCTCTTTTAAGATGGCCTATATCGCTGGAGCGAACTACTTCGGTAGACCAGGGCGGACTGCAAGGACCCCTTCGGGGCCCTGAAGAAAAGTCCTAGCTTTAACCTTTTTAACCTTTATATGATAAAAGTAGTTTTGTGAGTTATCTTTTCTTTTCAGGCACGTTTGGAATATGAGAAAGGTTTGAAGAAATACGGACGACGTTTGTATAGGTGAGTTTTTTTAATGATATTTTTGCTGTGTATTTATTAGTATTAAAAAAATAGAGTATTAGTTGCATTTTTGTATATGATTTTTTTGTATTATTGTATGAGGAATGAGGAGTATTACTTGTATTTTTGTATGATAAAAACTACAGTAGTGTAGAGTATTATTATTATGTATGCTCCTGTACGACTCTTACAGTATTACTAATGACAGAGAACAATAGGTTGCTTGCTTTGTGGTGATATGCTTCTCATGTTTGATTCTAGACTTCGCTCACTTCGCTGTAAAGTGTACTGTAATGCATAATTATGTGGTACTTAGCATGGCGAGTTGACTGGCACTTTCAATTTTTGCATTTTAGACATCGTAATAAGGGTGTCCGGGAAATTTCCAAGAAGAATATTGAACTAGAAGAGCACGCACGAGCAGTCAAGGCTGCCGGAGCTGGACAGATACCGACGGTGAAAGAAAAGGTAACTTTTTAAATAGTGAGCGTAAATTATAAGTCATGATGAACTTGTAATAATCGATCAGTCGTGGCTTCAGGAGCTGGAACTGGATAGGTGCCTCAGGTAATTCCTTTAAAGTATTATAATTATGAGCTACTGTAGGCCTAAGGTAAGGCCTGTAACAGCGTAAATAATGGAGTAGAAAACATGCAATATGGTAATATCCGTGTGTTTGGAATTTCTTGTATTCTTGTGATGTACATATCCCGATATTTGGCATTAGACGATTTAGCCTTTCTCTAGAACTTAACGTCCTTTTTATTCTCTCTGTTGTTTTCAGCCGACGACTACCAAAACTCCTCCTGTAGAAAAGAAGGACAGTAAGTAGGTATTCAGTGGCACCAGTTTGCATATTACTACTGTAAGTGTAAGTCTTCTTCTTCCACATGATAATGCTCATTGCTTTATTTGGCTGCTTTTCATAAGATTAATATTCAGAGTTATTGAGTTATATAGTGTTCGTATTTTCACGCTTAGTAGCCTTACTCTTAATACTTAGTATTATTCTTCCGTTAGATGTGAAGTAGTTTCGTTGTTTGTGATAGGGGCCCCCAACACTGCCGTGTAACCATTGTCAGGTATTTAATAACTAAGACTGGCACTGGGTAATGTAGCTGTTATAAATTTACTAGTTTATGCTCGATAGTCATATTTTGAAATGTTTTCGAGTCCTTTGTAGTTTGTATTTGTAGCTGCAATGTAGTTTGTTGCCTGCTTGTGTTTCCTGGAAATATTTTTGCTGTTTTGCAGTTATCAATGATACTTCTTCTCGCTCCCTGATCGTTTCATTTGAGACTGATTATCTGACCTTTTTATTTATCACAGAATGCTTCCAGATACAAGAAACAAGGTGCTCTTGTTCTTTTCACGAATATTTTCTGTTTTCTTGCTTTTTTTTTTATTCTGCTCATAGTTTATTGCTGGTTTGTATATGATTCGTATTGTAACTCATTGATTATTGTTTAAAATTAATTAGAATTTTTATTAGTTATTAGTATATTAATGAGTAAGAGCTCTGTATTATACTAATTAATTAGTACCAGTGGGACGTGCCAAAATGATAATGAGTTGATGAATGCCTAATTCTTGTTTTGCCTATAATTGATCTTAATATTGCTAGCGTTAGTTAGTTAGTTTAGGTTTAGGTGTTTAGTTCTTAGGTCTTAATTATGTTTTTAGTTGGTACTTACGGTTTATCTTTTTGTTTCACTAGGATTTTCTGCTAGCTAGTAACGCTAGCTTTGATTTATTTATGGATTTAGGAGCTATGAACTTGGTACGAATGTAAATTTTTTCATAATCTAGACAGCTTTGCGCGTGAATTATTTATTGTATTCACGCGTGAATGGTGTTTAAATGTTCTGCTTGATGAATTAAATTAGGGTAGTTTTAGTTCGAATTACTGATCCTAGTGTCCAAAATTAAAGGATCGTAGAACGTTGGGCGTAGGATGTACTTATTTTCGAAGCGCTCAACAGTAATATTGAATCATTGTAACAGACGTCATTTTTGGTCCTTGAATGTCTCATTGTATCTACATGTATGTGTGTATACTGTATAGTTTTTAAATGAATTTTTTTAATACGGTGAGAGTTTTTGTTTGTGAAAACTGCCAACAAAAGGGTTTGTTTCTCGTAATATTTTAGCGACATAAACACATCTGGTGGTAGCAGAACTTATTATAGCATGGACAGCCGCGCTCAGCTGCATGAATTTGAAAATTTGAACATACGTGTGGGTTGCAAGCGCTGTGATACATAGGTTGTTTCAGTGCTAGGAAGGGAATATATGTAATAGTTACGTAATTAGGGCATAACGAAAATGAAAGATTAATTGATTCGATTTATGGTTAAGCATAGGTTTACGTGATTTTGACGTGATTTATTTTTAGCCGATTTCTCGATCGGCTTCCAGCTGGTGTATTTCGAACCGAAATTCCTCTGATGAGGCAAATGCTGAGTTTTGTATCCACTACAGTACGCAGAATGGCTTCGTCGTCTGCGTCTACACGGAGGTCAATGGTGGCAATATGCCAGATGACGTCAAACAATGAGCTGGAGCAGAATTGGAAGACTGCCAAGGAGATGATCGAGCGAGCGAATCAGAGGCAGTGTAAGGTACGGTAATTGGTGAGAGAGCCAATAGGAGGAGGTGTTACGGTAGTTAGGGTATTTAGGGTATCAAGATGTAGCGTTAGACGCGTACATCATTTATGTCTTTCCTTTCTAGGGAGTATAAGACTTCATGGCTAAATTGTGGCGCTTCGTGCCGAAGTGACTTTCGTAACATAATCATGGATTTCGTTTTTCAGATGATTTTCTTCCCTGAGTGTTTCGACTTTATTGGACGCACAAAGGAGGAGCAGGTTTGTGAATTGTTCAACTTTAACAACTTTTTCTGTAGGGCATTTATAATATAACCAGTCGGCTCACGCCGCCTGAGGCGACTTACATGGAAATATGATTGGTTTAGCATGGCCATACTTATATACAAAGCTTCAAACGTATCATAAGAAATTCACATAATAGGAAACAAATGCATATGCATACTTCGATATTGAGCTGCGACACTCTTTTTATACCCGAACACGAAATTTGCATTTCCGTAACGCACATCGGTATGCAAATTACGCTACAGTTACTCTTTTATATAATAAGAATAATAATAATTTATTACACCATAAAGGTGCGCACAAACATACATAATTAAAACAATAAATACAGGTAAGACATAAAAACGGTGATAAGGGACATAGAGGGACATGTGTAAAGGTATGCGGAAATGCTGGGGCATGAACAAATGTAATTAGCACTTTGTTAAAAAAAATTAGTTATGTTACCGTGTCCATCCATTTTATAAGAACGAGTAGCGTTGCCTGTGATGCTCTCTAGTATGGTAGGTGGGAAGCTGCCGAGGTGCTTCGTTGGATACTGTATTTCGACTCTCTCCCCTCCTCCTATATTTTCTACCATCTCTTTGTATCCTCTCTGTCTCTCTCTTTCTCTCTCCCTATCTCTCTCTCTCTCTCTCTCTCCCGAAATTTCAACTTATTTTTGGTCTTTTTCCAGGTGACTCTCGCTATGGAAGAGAAAAGCGAATTCATCGGCCGATTCAGAGAACTCGCCAAGCGGTACAATATGTGGATGAGTTTGGGAGGATTCCATCACAAGGTACGATATTATTATGGTCTGATTCTTTTGCAATCCTCTCCAAGTGGGTATCTCTCTCTCTATCTCTCTCGCTCTCGCTCTCTCTCTCTCTCTCTCTCTCTCTCTCTCTCGGCGGGTACTGTAGACTGTGTAGGATTGTGTGTGGAGGTCTCTGTGAATGGGTATGGTATGTCGCTGATACCTGATCGCTTCTATCTCTTGCGGTACTCTGTATACCCCGCGTGGCCCGTACTGTAGTTTGGTTTTTGTAACTCATTTCTGTACTTAAAATACTGAGAACCAGGGTATTGTGGTTACTGTAGCTTTCTCAACTGCTTTCGTATGTCCTGCGTCTTAATTCATGTTGCCTATGATTTTATTAAAATATTTAGGACGGTGAGCAGCTCCCCTGGAACACACATCTCGTGCTCAACTCTAATGGGGAGACTGCTGCCCAGTATCACAAACTCCATCTTTTTGATCTTGAAATTCCCGGCAAGGTGCGACTGATGGAGAGTGAATTCAGCAAAGCGGGAGTAGAGGTTCGTTTGTAATTTTTGATTTTGTGTTGTGAGACCATATTCACCACTCAATTCCCCATGGGGAATTCCCCGTCTCTCTCTGCGTGTCTGACTTTAGAAAGCTATTTTCTGTCCCCAGGGAATATTTCCCCGACGGAATCGGAGTAATATATGGCCTCTGTAGTTAGGATTTCCGGCTTTCCGGTTCCTAGTGAACAAGCTGGTCTGTTTTGTTAGATCTGGTCTGGGTAGGGTCCGATCCCGCATCACTTTCTTGGGACAAGCGCTCTCCCGTTTGAGCTACAAGAGTGCTCCCATTCTTGATGCAACCAGTACTGGTTTTCTCTAGCATGGCTTGGCTTGTACAGACAATTGGAACGTACAACATACCATCTAATAGAATTAACTAGTAATTACTAAACCATAATTCCAAGCACGCTCCGACACTCCGAAAAATATCAATGGGTAACATTAATGCTAGCTCTTAACTGGGTCGTGAAACGTATCATCTCTACGAGCTGAGCTACCTAGGAAGACCAGTTGTGGCTTGCTGATTGCTAGAAATGTACTTATGATTCTGTAACGAACGTAGCTTCTTGTTCTCGATGTATATTCTGTAATAAACCAAAAGTATAACTGAATGAACGAAGAGCAAACTATGAGAAAGAACTAAAAGAAAGTGTGAAAAAAGTAAATTATACAAAAGTACCCGGTAATACCCAGGTAACCCGTTTCGACCCTCAAGATAAGTCTTTAGATGGTGCCTCCCGTGCAAACACCCATTGGGAACCTGGGACTCTCGATATGTTACGATCTCCGTTTTCCCGAATTATCGATTTGGAATAGGAAGCAAGGCGCGCAGGTAAATCTCTTCGATTTTGAGGTTCGGCTAAGGCTATCTGTAAGGTACGGTAAGCTATGTAAGGAGTGTAAGTTAAGTCGCGCAGGCGGCGTAGGTAACCTTTTCCATTTTGAAGATAATCGTCCAAAGTTCTGCTCACTTGAGCGCTACGTTAATAACTACGTTAATTTTAGTTAGCGAGTTCATTAACTACGTTAATTTTAGTTGGCGAGTTAAAGCTAAATGCTAGCCCCTTTGGAAAATTTGCATATGATAAGCAAATCCTATGTATCCTATGCTAATTTTGTACGATCGTCGACGGCAATCGTACAAAATTAGCATAGGATACACAGGATTTGCTTATCATATGCAAATTTTCCAAAGAGGCTAGCATTTCGCTTTTACTACGTAAATTTTAGTTGGCGAGTTAATTAACTACGTTAATTTTCAGATTCTTTCGTTCCCGTCAGCGTTTACTCTGAATACTGGACTGGCTCATTGGGAGGCAATTATTATTATTATTTTTTTTTGTAATATTTCTTTCTTTATGTGACTGTCAAGTAGAACTCGTATTTTTGAGAATTTCCAACCTCACCAAAGCATCATGTTTCAAAGTTTTGATGTAAGGGAAGGCAATAGTTAGTGTTAGTGTGCCTCGGTTAGTCTCCAATAGTTTATTGAGCTTATTATTATTATTATTATTATTATTATTATTATTATTATTATTATTATTATTATTATTATTATTATTATTATTATTATTATTTATTATTATTATTATTATTATTATTATTATATTATTATTATTATTAGGATATTATTATTATTATTATTATTATTATTATTATTATTATTATTATTATTAGTTTATTATATTAATTATTATTAATTATTAGGTATTTTCTTCTTATTTATTGAAAAAAAAAATTATTATTTTTTTCTTATTTTATTATTCTTCTTTTATCTTCTTCTTATTCTTATTACTTAGTCTTTATTATTATTAGATTCTTATTCTTATTTATTCTTATTAATCTTTCTTATTCTTATTATTCTTCTTATTATTCTTCTTATTATTCTTTTATTCTTAATTATTATTCTTCTTAATTTCCTATAGTATTATTATTATTATTATTATTCTTATTATTAATTAATTATTATTATTATTATTAGTATTATTGTTATTATTAATTATTAATTATTAATTATTAAAAGTTTAGAGTCTGTTGCGCGCTCGGGCTATCGAGAACCAGTGTTATGTGGTAGCGGCGGCTCAAACAGGAAAACACAATGATAAAAGAATGAGTTATGGACACGC
The DNA here is from genome assembly GCA_036852015.1 of Pelodera strongyloides. Taxonomy (NCBI): domain Eukaryota; kingdom Metazoa; phylum Nematoda; class Chromadorea; order Rhabditida; family Rhabditidae; genus Pelodera; species Pelodera strongyloides. The sequence goes on from JAANDG010000489.1 coordinate 70,814, forward strand.
AATGGTGGTTGATCCGTGGGGCGCTGTGGTAGCGCAGTGTTCGGAGCGAGTAGGTTAGTACTTGTACTCCTTTGATTTAAAGCGGTAGTATAGTTGGTTTGCAAACGTATACTACGTTAGTTGCGCCCTTTCAGACCACACTCAGACGGGTGCGAGATTTGACTATAATACATAGGACACGCGTAGAACATATGTTTTGGGCACGGTATGGTATCGCAGTCTGTCTGTGCGGCGAAAGGGTGGGTCCAGGTGGACTCAGAAATGAAATTTGAGTCGTCAAGCATACGTTTCAGAAACCACGGGCCGTACCGCTAATTATTTTCATAGTATAATGTTTACAAATAATACTCATTTAGGCATGTGTTTTGCGGAAATCGACCTCGATTACGTGGATGAATTGCGAGTTATGCAGCCAGTTTATTCACACCGAAGGAGTGATTTGTACTCGCTTTATGTGAATCAAGAGAAACCGGGTGAGAAGTTTTATGAGTAGGATTTTGCCCCTTTGCGGTCTCCGTATTCTGATTTGAGAAAAAAAAGTGAAATAGAACATCTAACGATGAATTACCTAGTGTCTAGATAAGTTTTGCTCGTACAGGAAGTCGGTAAGTTGGTTAGATGCGCCGACATGAGGCAACGCACCCCTCTCTCTGTGTGTAACCCGGTGCTAGGGACACTCAGCATTGGTTGAGTGGAAAATGAGCGCGTGTGGCTCAACCGGTGAGTGCTTGTCGTGTAGACAAGTGACGCGGGTTCGAGTCCGCTCCACGCCAAGTTTTTCACAATAGACCAGATTGTTGCCTAAGAGCCATGAGGATTAAGTAGTCGATTAAGTCTAGTTTACCACAGCTGTCAATGAGTTGATAAATTTGACCTTGATGCCACACTACGCTGTTGTGCCGACGGTGATCAAATATGTATGCATCATAATAGTGTGCAAACTTCTTGTATCACCCGGAGTCAGCAACCTACTCTATGTCTCCATTTTTAAGGTAAAACAACACAAAATCCTTCACCAGTTCTTTGTTTAGTGACTGAGTCCCTAAACTTTGGCGGCCATCCAATCGCACCGTCGTGCGTCTTCTACAGAAGTGCTCATAGTTATGCGTTCGTCAATTTGAAGCCTGTGTTGCATGGACGTGAGTTGTTTTAAGCGGTCCAACCACGAAAACCGTGATAGTTACGCTCCAGTATCTGAGCTCGTTGAGAGACTAAGTTAAAGGGATAGGTTCATCTCGAATTGCACCTTTTTTTATAATTTATGTTGATAGTAGCCGGGCTGGAGGTGCAGATATTGTTGTGATAGACAGAGGATGATAAAAGGCCCTGTATTTTCTAGCGTCTCCAGCCCGGCTGCGCTATTTCCCACATACCATGGCTGTGGTACTCCAATTGTTTTATAGATTCGAGGTAGCTTTTTTTGAGCAGGCTCTCCTACTACGGGGAGCAAAGGAAATTTACTGCAATTTTCGCATTTTGACCGTCATAGGTCGTACTATCAACATAAATTATAAAAAAGGTGCAATTCGAGGTGAACCTATCCCTGCTGGCAGCTTATGTTTGCTCTCGAAAAGTCATAAGCACCCATTTACGTTCGTAGAAACATCTGTGTGTAAATGAATACTCGGCTTTAACTGGGTTGTGAAACATACTGCCTTAATGATCTGCATTTACATCTAAAGTTATAAAGCGAAATACCGGCCGGATTTTGAAACGCATCGTGAACAACTGAATTCTTACGTATTTATGCTCATTTGCTCGAATTTAATATTTAGCTCGATGTTTTATGCTAGTTCATGTTATTTGCAATTTGCATAGGCTGCATAAGAATGCAGGTGTACGCGATGTTTTTCAAAAACCGGCCGGTATTTCGCTTTAACTTAAAGCGAATATGTAGGCACTCAAAATGAGCAAAAAAAGCGAAACTAGCGTTTCCATACCAGACGTTAATTTAAATAGGCGACTGAATATGTAAATACGAAATTGAAATGCGCTGCATCTTGAATCTTGCTATTTGCCGATTTAAACTGAAATTTATTCAATCGGACCCAAATTTATGCAAGGGTTCCGAATTAGCGTTTACTATGGAAAAGGCGAGCTTTGTAATTAATTTTCTTTTAAGTGGGTAATTGTAGACAACTTTTGTTATTGTTTCCTTAATGGGCAACACGCATTCTATTAATACAGCTTAACTTCAAAAAGAGCCTACATATTCCCTTTAATATCTTAAAATTATGTTCAGTGGTATTATACTGTATTACATTCAGATGTGTTGGTGAGTCCCGTGCGGGCTGTTCAGCAATTGACCGATTTAAATGATGAGGAGACAACCGATTTATTCATTACTGCTAAGAAGGTACGGTAGAATTGTTGATGAATAGAGCGCATAAGAGTTCGCTACGAAGCAGTCATACATATAAGGTGTTTACTTCGAGCTACTTATAATTAGTTCTCCCACGACTCCCGCTCTATACCCTCCGTTAGCTGGAGCGGGGAGCGCTGGGAGTTTTCGAACGAGAAACCCAATTTTTTCGTGGCGCACCCGACCACTATTATACGTATAATTCTGTGACGTTACCGTCTGCGTATTTTGTTGGAATGTAAGTATCTAGCTGACTACTATTAAAGACCAGTCGGCTGGGTCTACCCTTTTTTTTTACTTTGCGTGTCTTTCAGGTCCAAAAGATGCTTGTGAAGCATCATCAGACGGACTCGTGCACGGTTTGTGTGCAAGACGGACCACATTCGGGACAGACTGTTAAGGTAGTTACTTGAGAAGGTTTACTTTGTCATTGCAGTTGCCGTTAAGTAACTTACCAATATTAGGTCACCGTCGCTCTGTTATAGGAATTTATTATTATTACAGTATTCCGTATTCCGTTTTGTCTGCTGTATTTACTGGCCTCAGTTCACGCTTAGCCACTTTTTCACAACTCGACTGCCGTATCGCTGATTTGATTATTTTCAAAGAATTAAGTGTTACGTCTCGGACTATGTTTTTTTCTTTTAGCACGTCCACGTGCACATTCTGCCAAGAAAATCGGGCGATTTTGGCGGTTCGACGGATTCGATTTATAAGGAATTGGCGGATCATGATAAGTGAGTCTAATGCAATATTTGTGTAGTTTTAATGCGAGTATGAACTTTTATGATAACGATCACCATACAAACATGAGTTCATTTACTCTCCTCGGACGCAAAGTGAGCCGCGTGAGCCATTTCTTCGCGGCGACGAAAATTTTTCCCTATACGACGCGCGCATTCATCCATGTAGGAATGAATATTTAAGTGTTTTGCGAGTTCCATGCAACCACCTTTCGATTATCTTGGCAGTTGAGAGAAGATATACCCTGAGTTACCAATTTGTCTGTAGTACTGTAAGGCTGGGGATCATTTTGTTCCTGCTCTGCTCCTCAGGCGCGCAGCGCGGAAATTCGTAGTCGCGTCCACAGGAAAAGATTGCAAATTCCCATTGAAAAATTCGAGACACAGAGAAACCTCTTTTCTGCGCCTCCGCTCTTTTCCATGTTAAAGAGCCACCTCTTTTCCGCGGACGCGGTTGCGCAATTGCACGCTTCGCGCCTGGGAACGTAGTGTGGACCAGAAGCTATCTATACCACTGCGATAGCGATAGCTTGTTATCTGTCGGTTACGGTTCAAAACTCGTATATTCCCTTGTTTAACTTACAGGGATGCCGCTCGAAAGCCACGATCGTTGGAGGAGATGTCTTCTGAAGCGGATACATACAGAAAAGCGATTAAGAGTATCTGAAGGAGTGAACTGTGAATAAGAGAAGGAGGAACGAGCTTCAGCTGTACAACAACTGTAAATTATGTAGATTCTTAGTAGGTGGAGAATAAAGAGCTTTTTGTAGTTGTATTGTGTCCGTCATGTGGGTGGTTCTGCGTAATTAAAGGGTCAGGCCCATTTCAAATTACCCCTATTTTTGATGATTCCATCTGATTCTCCACGTCAAATATAGTAGGATTCAATATTTTTCTAATTTTCAAGAGCAAAATTCACACACCATTCAGCAATTTACCGTGGGCAGTCATACCCAACTATTTATCGCAGTTGGCACGCCCGTTCGAGCTGATTGGCCAATATCGCAATTGCCACGCCCAATAGAGCATATAGCCCAATTAGCGCGAAGGGGCGTGACAACTGCGATAAATAGTTGGGTATGACTGGCAATGGTAAACTGCTCAATACTGCGTGAATTTTGCGCTTGAAAATTAGAAAAATATCGTATCCTACTATATTTGACATAAAGAATCAGATGGAATCATCAAAAATAGGGGTCATCTGAAATGAGCCTGACCCTTTAAAGATATTCTTTGTGCATAGTTAAAAAAATTCTCGCGGTAGTTTGGGAAACATGTGTTTCAATTCGGTACTGTAGTTATCAGTGTATGCTGATAACCTAAAAAAAATTCTTAATCAATTCATGAGATAGTAGGTGAATCGAGGAGTGCGCAGGGGGAAGACTTACTTATCTAGTGGGTACTGTAGTTTTCAGTCGTTATCTGTGCTAATAAGGTATGAATTATTCTGGATCAATTCTAGGCGAAATAGTAGATGAATCGAGGAGGGCGCAGGGCGGTGAGACAGTGTAAACATGAGATGGTTGAAAATAATACGATGTGGCGGCTAAGGGGAAACAAAAAGGATCGGGCACTCGAGAGCACGGTCCCGACCCAGATATTGGTGGATTAGGACTGGATGCGATGATGCCAGAACCTGGACCACGTCAGGACTAAGCCTAAGCCTAGGCCTATCGTGGACCACGTCAGGACTAAGTCTTGGCCTAGGCCTATCCTGGAATAACTCATGACGGTGTCTTCTTGGTCCTAGTCGTGTGCTTTTCAATACTTCCTTATTATTCTTTGTTTTTGATAGTTTTGGCCAAATACGTATAATATATAGGATTCATAAAGGCTTGATCAACTAGTTTTTGAAGGGTTTTTTTTTATATCTGGAGCCTGGTCCACGTCATATATAGTGTCCTGACACAAATCTTGTACTCCTACCAGTCCTACCACCCTCTATAACTTTCCACATTTGATTTTTTGCGTGAATTATTCATAAGGAAATAAGTAATGCTTACTCTATCCCGGAGGATAAAAAAGGCTAAAAAGAACAGAAGAAAATAACCTACGTTTTACGTTTTACTCTGATTGTTAGTAACGACGATATGTACTGTACTTCTTGATTGATTGATTATGTGACATCATTCGTAAATGCTTATTTATAGTTATGCATGCGTATAAACTTCAGATGAAGATCCGAGCGAACGCATTCTTATTCGTTTTTATTATTCTTTTATCCTTCACGAATCCTGTTGATGCACGCGTTGATGGAATACGATTTATGAGGTATGTTCATTTCTCATCCTTATTTTCCCGATTTACTTATTGGAATTACTTGACTTCTGTACGACCAGGGCTAACGATAATGAAGCGAATGCGACGTAAAGTTTAGTTGGGTCTTGGGCCTGAGTCTGAGCCGAAGCCGAAGCCTATGCTGAATTAGAGTTATAGTAAGTAGTAACTTCAACAAGAGATAGTTGTATCTTGTATTTATCGTTCGATGCCATGTAAGGCCAAGGGCTTATGTCTGACTAGTAAACGTTTCAGTGATCCGATACAACTTCTGATGCAGGACAGCTATTCTTCGCTAAAAAGGCGGAACCGATTTGCAATGGATAATACAAAAAGGCCGCGTATTTTGGTATGTACATTCCTTTGTGTATTTCTGCTGCCACAGTTGCACACACAATATCATAACACGTAAGATCACATAATGGAGCACAATTTGCATATTCGTAGTCCAACATAGGTTTTCAATCCAATTCAAGGTTTTCAATCCAATTCATAACTCTTTAAAGCGAAATGCTGGCCTCTTTGGAAAATTTGCATATGATAAGCAAATCCTATGTATCCTATGCTAATTTTGTACGATTGCCGTGGACCATCGTACACAATTAGCATAGGATACATAGGATTTGCTTATCATATGCAAATTTTCCAAAGGGGCTTGCATTTCGCTTTAAAATAAATTACCTTGCTTACTCTTTCAGGTACGGCGGCGCAAGTATAATCCCCTACCCACTTTTTATACTTCGAATTTCGGATTTGCTCCTGCCACCCTCCATAGACGGTACAGCTCGTCTCCGCTATCAGATATGCTATTCTCTGGACGATAAATATTAGAGAAGTATCCTAGAAGCTCCAATTCTCTCTCTCTTTCTCTTTCTCTCTCTCTCTCTCTCTCTCTCTCTCTCTCTCTCTCTCTCTCTTCTCTCTCTCTCGTTTCATCCATTTTCGGGCCCTCACATGCTGTAAGATCACTACTGTAAGTAAATGAACTGAGCAGTTAATATGGTAGTTCGTATGTATCCGGTTAAATATGCTACATAAAACTATCAATTGTCCATTTTAGCTTATTCGCTAGACAGTTAATATGGTAGTTCTTATGTAAACTAACCTAGGACTCCAGTATATTGTCATTGCATGCACACACATATCTGTACAAAGGCGGTCGTTTTTATTTGAACTGTACGTACAGCTTCGCTTTGTACTCTAATTATTTCGTATTTCGTACATAACTTATTGTCTGCCATGTAGATAAACGGTTTATCCTTCTTGTTATTGTATAAAAAATGTAAAACAAAAAAGAATTTTAAAGTTAGCACCAGTAACACCAAACAAAACCTCTTCAAATACAAGTCATTTTTTTGTATTATTAATCTATCAAAATTTATTAATAAAATAAAACCTGCTGTAACTAACTCTATGTACTAATGACCTAACATTATAAGTGTCGTCTTGATTCGTTCCAGTGTGTATTGACAACATTGAAATTTTATAGTACAGAGATGGAAGGAGTAAAAAGCGAAAATAAAGTCATAACATAAAATATATATCTACGCCACGTTCGTCGTCTATGGATCATATGGCCATAATTCCCAGCTTCTTTATTTTATGGATATCATAATGTAAACTGTATTTTGTTAACTAAAATAAGAGAAGTTTGCCAACTGTATCAACAAAAACAAACATAAATATGCACCAATGTTCTATGTATTTATATTTACTCCCTGCTAGTTCAAATCACAAAAAAAAAACAATAAAATATGAATCCGATCCTAAGGAAATACATAGATAGGGTTTATGTACAACCTAAAGATTTAGGTACAGTAAAATCACAACAAAAATTACAGCTACAGTATTTTCTTCTGAAGAGCACAATTTAGAATTCACTCTTCTTATACTTGGCCCATACGGTAGCACCTTCGTAGATATATCCCTCTTTGTCCAAAGCTGCTTGTACGCCGAAGATACCAGTGAATCCGAAAGCCTCACGCATGGTACCTTCGGGAACGGGTTTGTGCCTGGATTAGGTAAAATGTTACCATGTATAATTGAATATAATATATAATAGATGCAAAATAAATCAACTACGAAGGCTGTACATCGTAAGTAAGAAGATATATACGATGGGGTACTAAAGCGTAAAAGTATTACGCGTTACCCTATATTTGAAGCTATCTTTATAAAGTTGTTCAAAGTTATACCTTTCCTGAACAAATATAATCTACGACATTATAAAATATGTGAAATAAAATAAAAATAAAATAAAAACGGCTTACTTTCTCAATGTTTGCATGACTTTCTGCTCTCGTACGGCAGTGTCGGGGTCTACAGTAATTGTTTGACATCTGGAAAATGGAAGTTTAGTTGATAATTAAAGTTTTCGGTGCGCGGCGAGAGGTTGGCGCACCTGTTTATCCGCCACAATGGCTACCATAGGACCGGCGCTAACTACTGGCATCGAATTAGCTCAAGAGTTATGGGGGTAAGTAACTGGTCTAGCCTTACGTTGCAGCCTAGGCTATGCTAATAAGAACCAACCTCTGACACGGCTTGAAGCACTGCATTCTCACTTGTTCTCCAATTCTCAAATCCAACCATTTGTTCTCATCCCAAGCTGGGCAATCGGACACGACGATATTGGCACGAAATTGGGAACTCTTTTTCTGAAGTGGCGAGATTACTGTGCATCTACAGTAAGATAGGGATCGACCTGGCGCGTTACGTCATACGCATTGCACTGAAGTGTGTATGTGTAGAATACACGGCGCATATATCATGGACGCGGTTCTAATGGTAAAGACTACGGTAGCACTCGTTGCGGTAGCGTCGTTCTGCGCTACGGCGTGATTATTTACCAACTGTTCAATAATCTTGAATATCACAGTAATACTATAGTTTGCAATTACTTATCATTAGTATTTTTTTTAACTTTTAGAAATAGTATTAAAGCGAAATGCTAGCCTCTTTGGAAAATTTGCATATGATAAGCAAATCATATGTATCGTATGCTAATCTTGTACGATTGCCGTGGACGATCGTACAAAATTAGCATAGGATACATAGGATTTGCTTATCATATGCAAATTTTCCAAAGGGGCTAGCATTTCGCTTTAAATTAGTACCTGATCGACTCCGTTCTCTGCCAACTGTTTGTTCAAATCAAAAAGGGATCCCTCACTGCTTAACATGTATGGGGTGGCATTCATGTAACGGATCTGAAAGTGTAAAAAATTGTTGCAAGGTTCGCGCGCTCCTGGCGCACCTGTGGCCCACATTGACCCCGTGGGCGATGCACCTTGGCCTAGGTGGCCCTGCAATCTAACACTATCGCCAAGCATAAAGGCGCACATGAAATATTCGCGAAAAAGTTAGTATGGGTTTGTGAAGCGAATACAGGACAACAGGTATTGTATCATTATATATATGCAGCAAAGCAGGAATACGTTCTGTGCAATTTCGGCACATAATGGAACACAATGTGTAATACATGGGAATGCAGTTGTGCGTTGTCGTATATGCTTCAAAACCACGTGCAGTACAGCTTTAATAATTCCTACCTTTTCATCTCTCTTTGGTACGGGGTTGTTCTTCCACCAACGTGGGTCAGCAACACAATCTCGTTCCGTTTTCAATGAAGGCTCGAACATCAAGAGACGGGCATCTGAAGGGGAGAAATAAAATTTTTTTATGGATCTACACGAGACGGGCGGGGAAATAGTAGATGCTACTAATTTTTGTTTGAGTTCATACTACGGTACATTAGGATTCATTGTAGTGTTCACATTTGTGAAAATTGTGGTCCAGCTTGTTTGTACAGGGAATAAAACTGTGCTTCCCCTAATGCTTTTAGGTAATGTTTAAAAAAAGTGCATGTGATGGTCTACATATTTTCTCGTTTACCTTGTTATTTTGTACTTGTCGTTTTTTATCAATAAAAGTTGTATATATATAATATTGCTTATCATTTAGTAAAAATTTCATTCGCAAACCCCTCAATAGGGAAAGAAAAACAAAGAGTAGCGATGTGAAATGATAAGGGACCAAACTGTACACACATGCTTCCAATCAGGGTGAAGTAAAAACAAGACAAACACAATGCACGCACACACACGCACACACACACACACACGCACACATACACACACACATAGACACACACACACACACACACACACACACACACACACACACACACACACACACACACACACACACACACACACACACACACACACACACACAACTTACCAGGGTTATCAAAAACTTTAGCAAGAAATTCGCCAGCTTCATCTCCACAGTCCAAGCCCTCTGCTTTACGATTGTCGAAGAATCTGAATTGAACTAATTAAAGTCAACCATGTAGCGTAAACGTGGGCTTAAGCAAGCTTAAGCTTAAGTCTTGTGCGTAACAAATAGGTTACGTAAGTAACTCGACTTACGTTGACATGATAACTTTCTTCTCCTTGAGTACTGTCTGCACTTCAACTGAGCAACTCCACTCTCCGTATCGCATTATCAACTTGCCATCACTAAATTATGGACAGTAAAGGTTGGCATAATATTTACGACGACATAACTTATCAATTATGTCTAGGTTAAACATAATAATAATTTTCAATGCCCCAATTCTCAGTAAGATTGACAGAGTAACGCTGCTACAGCAGTAAGGGTGAGTATTATACTTATACTATGTACCTAAGTTTCGTTTGATACGGAAACAAAAATGATACATACTATTTCTGACTATAGCTACATAAGACTACAATATTGATAATAATTTTTAGTTGAAGCGAAATACTGGCCGGTTTTTGAAACACATCGAGTACACCATCATTCTTATGCAGCTTATGCAAATGAACATAAATGAGAATACAAAATCGAGCTAAATTCGAGCAAATTAGCATAAATACGTAAGTATTCAGTTGTCCACGATGCGTTTCAAAACTCGGCCGGCATTTCGCTTTAACAGACGGACTCGAAAGTTCGGGGCTTGAAAGAAAAAAAGTTCTCACTATGAGGTTAAAGTTTTGCTTACTAGTTGCTTACCAAGAATTGTAGCACATGTTTCATGCATTAGTTTCTAAATCTCGACTATAATTAAAGCGAAAGCGAAATGGACAACTGAATTTTTACGTATTTATGCTAATTTGCTCGAATTTAGCTCGATTTTTTTTTATTCTAATTTGGATTCATTTGAATAAGCTGCATAAGAATGCTGGTCTACTCGATGTGTTTCAAAAAGCGGTCAGTATTTCGCTTGGAATTAAATCAAGTCCATTCAGAAATTAATAAATATACAATACTCACACGACATCGCTTTCAATATGTACAAGTTGCGTCTTTGACCGTCCAGTGTAAATTCTAAAATGCATATACATCGTGCTGTAGATAAGGTAGGATCAGGGCCTAGGACGGTCCAGGTCCAGTGCACTGAACTACTCAACCAATCTGAGGCCATATTCACCACTCCGATTCCCGCGGGGAAATGTTCCCTGGGGACAGAGAATAGTGTTCTAATGCGAGATACGCAGAGAAAAAGACCGGGAATTCCCCATGGGGAATTGAGTGGTGAATATGACCTCTGAATTCTAGAGCGTACATCATATAGAAAAAAGTAATGACCGTTGACTAATTGTAAGGCATTATAATGTTGTTGACAATCTGGAAAAAGAAGTAATTACTAAAAATTTTGCATCATATTTATACCAGACGGCTATCGCCGCCTGAGGCGATTTCAAAGGTTAAAAGCACGATTGTGTGAAACGTTTGCAGCGTATATTAAAAAAAAACATGAAACAATAGTCGATTTCGCTTGTTCAAGAGACTAGGCTCCAGCCCAGTCTTTTGTAGCCTTTATGATATTCTAATTTTCCTTTCGTTCACACCAACAAAAAAGTAAACTCTTCTCCTTTATATAATAAGATAACAAACGTTTGAAACATACACATTTGTCTTTCCGTCTAATACAACAAATTGTCTGTCCTCGATCTCGCCGACGTTGCAGCCCACCTTACCGCAGTGAAGGTTGAACACCTAAATGTTACATGATAAAACTCGCGGTTGCGCGGCGAAAGCTTGGCGCACATGTGGCACAACTTACGGAGATAAGTCTAATAACGTGCGCGCGAGCCACACGCGTGTCAAAGGTAATTGAACACATTCACCGGAGTGCCTAACGGGGAATACCTTTGGCGCTAGCGCGGCGCAGTTTTGGCACACAAATTCGGAACTCACCCTAATTCCCTTGCATGATTTGATAGGATAGATCCATAATTCCTTTACTCTGCCCACTGGGACCCATTCCCCTTCTTCGCGTGCTTCTTTACGCTTGCGGAAATAGGAAAATACTATCCGGAAACCCTAAAGTTTCATTGATTTATTGATTTTTTATTCACAGTTATTGATTTTTTTTTCTATATTGAGTTTCCATCCAATTCACATTAGCCAAAAGAGTGAAGGCAATGAGAAAACCGATAAAAAATCATACGAAAACGTTGAAATTACCTCAAAAATTAATAGCAACACTCCCAACGCTGGCAATAACATTTCTTTTAAATCCATGCCTGATCGCACCATAATAAGCCTGCAAGTTGTAGGAGAAATAAACAAATAAATCTTTTACGCTTACAAGAAGCCCGATGACGCCGAGGCCCGAACTAGTTTATTCTAATTGTATTTTTCTGATGGGGTTTCCAAGTATCCGGACAAATTTAGCGTATTTTACGACTTCGCGACACCCATGTATTAATTTATCATGTCAAATATTCAATTCAGGGAAAATACGGTAAATTTTTGCATACTTGGAAGGGAACGCACAGTTGTTTTTGGCATACATGGAAACCCCATTAGCTATGAGAAAAGAATAAATAAAGAACGCAAGGTTAGACGCATAAATGTCAGAGAAGCGAACTCTGAGACCTGATCGACCTGATGAGAAGCATGGTTCATAATAACAAGCCTGTAACACACGGCTTGTTCGGCCTTGGGGCTTAAGGCTTTGCTTTATATCAAAGAAATCTAAAATAATAGCTAACAATAAGAAACTCCCATAATAAAAGATAAGAACTAGAAAATAGTTCAAATAAATACAGAACTATTTACACGGATTGCTTGTGAATAAGCCGGATAAGCAACTAATAAACGAGTAATCGAGAAAGTAAGTAACTAATCAGTTCCTGTTAGTGTAAAATAAACTTTTTTCGGGAAATAAAAATGATCTACAAATAAAGGTGTGCCACATGTTAAAGTTATTTTGAATTTTCTGAAGAAAAAAACTACACGATTATGCCTATAAAACCGCAATTATTAGCAAAAGAGCTCAAAATGAACAGTAGATAGAGCATACAAATAAGCGTATGAGGGTATGAGGCTGGCACAATGTTTGGTATCCTAGAATACTTTCGAACACAGTGGTATGGATGCAGTTATTCAGTATGAGCTTTGAAATCACGTATCATACCGCTTTAAAGGGTCAGTCTCCCGTAATTAATTTACTGGGCCACGCCTTGTTGTCTCCTACTGTCTGTGAGGTCAAGAAACGTTGCCTCCGTACGTAATACCATTCGAAAAACAAGGTTTTTATTGAACATTATCAATAAGATTTTATCTTTGTAGATTAGATATCAGTCATGTGCATATCAGGCGGAAGACCATGTCTTGTGTAGACCGTATATTACGCTTGGTGCATTTTAGGGTTATCCCTAGAATAGGTGTTGCCAGAGGTCAGGTCCCCTTGGCCAAAGAAATATTTTTTCTTGATGCAATCGTTTGTCAAATAACTGGCTGTAATCGTCGTTTCAGGGAATTTGTTAGAGGTTAAATGTTGATAAAAAAATGTCCGAGTCTTCTCTGTCATTTCATATAGAAACTTCCAGTAATAAGTATGAAACGATTGAATCACCTTTTAACTGTGAGTTGGCGAGACTCTTCTATACGTTATTTGTTAAATAGATTCAAAGAGCTGGTATTTTACTGAATACAACGAATTTACTAAACCCAACTTGCATCAAAACTGCACCAAATAAAATAGCGGAAAGTTGGAAAGTTTATATAGATTCGTTTGCACCAACTACTGTGCCTAATTTATGTGGCTTGTCGATGTAGCCTAGTATAAATGCAAGTAGGCGAATGCATCAACATGCCATATAATGTAATACAAAATATATATTTAATAATAAAATATTGCCATTAAAAAGGCGTAAGCAGGCGAGCGCTCGTGATGTAGATGAGAAAGTAAAGATCTGAATTACAGTAATCTTAAAAAAGCAAGAGTACACACTAATATTACAAAAAACCGAAGTTCGGTACGTAGCAACCATCGACACGGTATTATTATTACAGTATGAGTATGATCAGTATAGTAGTGTAATATATCTCTTCTCTGATAATATCTCTATCATTCTTTATCTTTCAACCCTTTGCTCAAACGTGGGCGGAGCTAAACTAACGCTTATTAATTCATAGCTCGGAAAAGGTAATTAATTATTCTTTTCTAATAAGCGTAAATAGATCTCTGCGTATCAGTTACAGTATATTGATCATGGTGTAGACCGAGAAAGACAATAAATATAGTAGAGACGCAGGGACGAAGGGAGAACATTCTTTAAAGCGAAATACCAGCCGGTTTTTGAAATACATCGAGTAGACCATCATTCTTCTGCAGCTTATACAAACGATAAATTAGAATAAAAAATCGAGCTAAATTCGAGTAATTTTATCATAAATACCTAAGAACTAATTTGCCCACGATGCATTCCAAGAACCGGCTGGTATTCCGCTTTATGGCGCGGGTTTCAAAACGTGTATACAACTGCACTCTATTAGATTCGCCGCACCGCTGTGCCGCACGTCCGCCTTTTCTACGCGGCTATTGCGCAGAGTGTCGCGTTGTACCGCCATCAACAATAGTCTTTCAGTTTCATGTCTTAGTGGACCAATTTATTGGAAACTAGACTGTGAACTCCACCTCTAACCTATAACCTGTAATTTTGCGAGACAAAACACAATTTGTGTAGTTTCAAAGAGTTGTGGTTTTTTTTCTTTTCGTTGCCACAAAATGTCAAAAAAAAAAAATCGTCCCCATTTACAACCACGTGCGCGAAATGCCGTTTTTCAACTGTGTTAATCTATGCACAAACAGGCGCATTATCTGTGACTTAGCATTTGCAAATTTGCATTTTTTGTTGAAAAGGAAGCAAAAATACACCAAAGAGCACAAAGATTCCCTATGAGCACTGCGTTTCCGGAATAAGAACGTTAGAGTGGTATAACAGCCGGTTTTGAACACTGCGTGCTGGATGCTGAATTCCCACGTATTGTATACACAACATTTGCATACAACATATGGGAGTTCCATTGTCCAAGATAAGTTTCAAAAACCGGCCGTTATGAGAACCTTACGACAAGCACAAGCGTTGGGACTTTTCCTGATAAATATTCAGTAGTTTTTGTTTTCTTCAACGCCACCTTTCGTTATAGTAGGTTTCTTCACTTCTTTATTTTTAAAGCCATAACCTTTGCTTTGTACAGTACAATACACAATTTTTCATTCTAATGCTATTTATTCAAAAATATAGTGCATGTTAAAAAGTACAGTAATAATTAAGGGAGCTAAGGTGCATTCTAGAATGCACTCTTCTTATACTTGACCCATACAGTATCTCCAGTCGCCACGTATCCCTTCTTGGCCAGTGCTGCGTAGACACCAAACAGAGGAGCTTGCTTATATACGGCTTCCAACTCTCCGGGTGCAATGCGGAACCTAAATCAGGCTTATTCCACAATTTTTTTAAATTTTTTGAATGCCCTTATGTGCTGTTAGAGCCCTTATGTGCTGTTAATGTGCTTTTCCGGCAATGAATGGCTTTGTGAACGGTCTTTAAAATTTGATCTTTAAAATAAAAGAATCTGATGGTTACGATACGATCGGCACGCACCTGTGGCGCGCCTCGTGAAGGGCGCAGCAAGTGCGCCATAAGTGCGCCAAAGGTGCGCCGGCTGAAAGTGCAGCTTTTAACTCACTTTCTGAGGGTCTTCAAAGTCGTCTGCTCTGGGTCTTTTTCTCCCTTTTCCGTGAGAATAGTGGTCATCCCGCATCTGAAACCAGCAAAACTCAATAACTCTTTAAGTTTACCCTCCAGGCTTTGGTATCGGACGACGGGGAAAATCCTAAAATAGAAATGGAAGGTCGTACAGTAATGCTTCCAACTGAACTTACCGGATTGTTAGCTAGTCAACTAGCATTTCTACTGAGAGGTAGCACTACTAACCGCTCTTATTGCACTGAACTAAAGATCTGTAAGACTGATACAATTATCACAAAACCACAATACTGGGTTTTTTAACCGGGGGCTCACCTGCCAACCGGCCTTACCCTACCATCGGGCCTAACCAAACCTTGCCGCCATGCATTGCCTGCAGACCTTACCTTCAATCCTTTCGACAAGCCTAATAACCGGCCTTACCGAGCCTTACCACCAAGCCCTACCACCTTTCCTTACCTGTCACAAGGTCTAATGCACTGGAGTCTGGTTGCATCGGGAGCGTTTCCGAAACGAACATCAGACCACTTGTCTTCGTCCCATGCCTCAGTTCCGTCAACAACGATATTAGCACGGAATTGCAGGTTCGGCACCTAAATTCTCATTAAAAGTGTTATGGCACGCGGTTTTCAAACGTATGCTTACAACTGCATTCCTACGTATTATGTGCACATTTTCGTGCAGTTCCGTCGCAAAATGAAACTATGTGCATATACAACACTAATACAGTAATACCACATCAAAAACCACGTGTCATACCACTTTAAAGGCTCAGGTGGGTCCATGAAAAAAAAGAGAATTTTCTAAGCGGAAGCTACGGGACTCGTCGGAGCGGGTCAGCACGGTTAGCACTCTCTTGAAATACACTTGCAATTACCCGATCTCGGATAATTATCATAACAAACCTGATGTCCATTGTCAAAGTTGTTGTTGAGCGCGTCAAGAGAAGCCTGAGTGGTTATGTGGAAAGGAGCCAGGTCAACGAAGGCGGTCTGAAGAAATTGTAAGTCTTAGGACCCGGTCTCCAAACTTAGCTAAGGGCCTATGGCACAGCTAAGGGCCATAGACTAAGGGCTTAGGCTCAGGCTCTTGCTCAGAACTGGGTTCAGGCTCAGGTTTCCTTACCTTATCATCTCTCTTCGGAACATCATTAATCCACCACTTCGATTCAGTCTTGCACGTTCTTTCCGTGAATAGTTCCGGGGAGAAGAGAGCTAGACGGGACGCTGAATGAGATCTTATTAAAGCGGCATGGCACGTGGTTTTGCAACCTACTTGTTCCATTCAGTGCTCTTCCGGAACAAATGTTCAAAGATATTTGCATATTATAATTGGGTATGGTATGCAGTTGCATTTCCAGCATACTCCTGCCATACAACTTTGAAAGTATGGGCTATGGGCAGACTTCAAAAAGTTTCATTCTCATTCTTTATGTCGATTCACAAACACTTGAGTTTCCAAATTCTTACTTTTTCCAATGACTTTGGTGAAGAACTTTTCCGCCTCACTGCCACAATCGTAGCCATCGGTCCGTGATTTGTCGAACAATCTGTAATAATTTAAAGCTGAATGGCACGCCGCTTCTGATACGTATACTGGACAACTGCATTATTATGTATTATCTGCAAGTTTTTTTCCTTTCTGTGCCGGAAATGCCCAGAAGGGCACATAACTTTGCGCATAATCTGCGCACTTTGCGCACAGAAGTGCAGTTGTCCAAGTCCAGTATATTTCAAAAACACGTACCTTAAATGCTACCAGCCGATAAGTTTGTTCTCTATTAACAAATTTGGTCGGGATATAAAACATATAGCAATTAAGAGTGAGAGAAGTAAAGTAGAGAGAGGTGAAAGAGAAAGAGAGAAACATGGAGAGACATGTAGGGAGGGAGACACCAAAGAGATACAGGGCGAGACAAAGACAGAGATACAGAGGGAGAGAGATAAAGAGAGATATAGAGAAAGAGAGGGAGATAAAGAGAGAGAGATAGAGATAAAGAGAGAGAGAAAGAGAGAGAGAGGGAACTCTAAAGCAATGATTTGTTTACCCATATATAAACACACGACCAAAGAGCGCGACGCAGTCCATACGAAACGATCTTAAATCCATACTTCACCTATTTTTATCTCTTATTTTCCATTATCAATAATCAATCACAAACACGGCTCCCGTTTGATAGGCAAAGCGAGAAAATGATACGGATTCGAAAACAAAGAAAGGCTAAATTAGGGGGGACCATACATTTCCGCCATCAGTGCAGTTACTAAATGTAGTCTCTTTAATTTCAACGTTTGTGTTATATGTACGTAATAAATATTATATCACATTTGACCCCAACTGAAATGACAAACGGTTCATTATGGAGTTGGGAAAAGAGGTATAGGCGCATTTAAAGCGAAATGCTAGCCCCTTTGGAAAATTTGCATATGATAAGGAAATCCTATGTATCCTATGCTAATGTTGTACGAGCGTCCACGGCAATCGTACAAAATTAGCATAGGATACATAGAATTTGCTTATCATATGCAAATTTTCCAAAGAGGCTAGCATTTCGATTAAGATGGGAAAAGTCTGATGAATTCTGGAAAAAGTTGGTTCAAGTTGGAAACGCGAGAAAAGTTTAGATTACAATGCCAAAAGAGAGACCACAGACAAACATAGCTGAATATCCGGCTTTTCAGCACTATGATAAATTATGCAAATGTTCCATCTTGAACCAAACTTTTCCGGAATTCTTCAAATTTTTCCCAACTCGAACGCGCCTTATAGCTCATTTCATTCCGATAAAACCTATGCATTCGAAAAGTGTAAATCTTGACAGTTATGAGGAACATTGAAAATCACACAACTGTGTTCGAAGGCATTCTCACCGATCTTTTAAAGCGAAATACTGGCCGGTTTTTGAAACACATCGAGTACAGCTGCAATATCATGCAGCTTATGCCAATGAACATAAATTAGAATAAAAAATCGAGCTAAATTCGAGCAACTTAGCATAAATACGTTAGAATCAGTTGTCCACGATACGTTTACAAAAAACCGGCCCGTATTTCGCTGTAAGTGAAAGCCAACGCCAAAAGAAATGCTAGACACGGAGTTGTATGAAAACCCACGTGGTATGAATCACTTCTCGCTTCTTTAGTACATCTGCCAGCGGCACTTCGCATTTGTCTCCCTTATATTCGAGGTAAAGGACGTTGTCTCTGTAATTAGGGAGAGATTATCGAGATATATATGGTAACCAGACGGCTGCGCCGCCTGAGGCGACCTTCTAGTACATTTTTATTTCATAAATACGTGAAACATGGATTCAAAAGTGATTCAAAAAATTAGCATGTGCTAAAATATTGCTTCTTTTGTTGCTCTAGATTTGCATGTTCTTTGTATTTTAATCGAAGTACTTTGAGCGCCGCCGACGCGCCCGAACGATATACCACACACATTCCGTATATGCAGCCTTTTTAGGACTTTTGTGAGAGGGGCGCTTGGGATGTGAGATGGCTCAGTGCATGGGAACATGAACTACTGAACCAATCCTACTTCCTGAGCGTAACGCACATCATCCAAACACACAATCAATCAATCAAAAAAACAAACAAACAAAGCTCCCAACTTATATAATAAGATACTTATTGAATATCTCGAAGTCAGACAACGAGATAGAGGCCGCTTTATACAGGTGCAAGGTGCAAGTACATCCATCCCAGGTGAATAATTTCTGTTTAATGACTACTAACGAAATATGCGACTCGTGGATACGTAGTACACCTGTCGGTAAGCAAAATGAAGATGCTGAAGATTAAAATGCGGTTTGCGTTCTTACGGTAAAGAAGGCACAACGCAAAAGAGTCTTGAACGAGCAGGAATCGAACTCGCGTCTTGCCACCGTTGCTCAAAGGAGTCAAGTTTTCGAAGAAAATAACACAAAAACTCTACCCACCTCACCTCGCTCTGCACCAAAACTAACTGCGGACACACTCGCGCAGTGTAGAAACTGAAAAATGCATGAGTTCTTGTAGAGCTGAAGACAGACGATAAACCTCTAGAAAGCATTCTAGTAGCAAAGTAATAGTGCCGCAGAAAAAAACTTCGGTAACCGGTCCCATGGTTTCACCGAATAAATGACGACCTGTCACCGATCATGCAACCACTTATTGACCAAAAGGTACTCACATGCGGAAATTTTTCGCCAAAAACTAGTCGCCAAATGGTCTTAACCAGTAAAAAACCGAGAACCGTTAGAAAATTTTCCCGCTTCTTTTTACCGAATAGTAACACAACAACTTACTGTCCAGTTTCGTCAACGACCAAAAACATTCTGTCTTTATTGTCGTGAAAGACGGGTCCCATTGCATCGCACAATAGAGAAAATGTCTACAAGAATAATTTTTTTTGATTACGGTAGATCGTCATAGTTTCTCATTGGGGGGGGGGGGGGGTTAACTCCGCGCGCTTTGGATGTTATGGAAAGTGGTTTTCAAACAGAAATTCTTAGAAAAAAAAACAAGTACTTTACTATACAAAATTGGGACCTTCGTTTGTTTGTTTGTTTGTATGATGCACGTTACGCTCTTGATTCCCCGCGCACTGAACAGCCTAAGCAAATGATATTAGAAAGCAATGTTAAAGCTCTCCACCAACCTTCTTTCCCTTGCATGATTTGATCGGATAAATGTACAATTCCTTCACTCTTCCCACTGGAATCCACTCTTCATTTCGACCCTCATTCCATTGTTTGAGCGATTGAATAGCCTAAAATAATGAACATAACGCCTAAGACTGAAGACGTCGAGCAACTTTCCGTCCGGCGTCAGCTACGCTGCTGAGGACATCACAGGATCGGCCCTAATAATGGGACGAGTTACCTAAGTGAGCCCGAACTATCATTATCTCAAATCCATCGAGGTAACTTTCGTGGCGGTCCGTGAGTGCCGCGCACGTCCTCATGTCACTCGCGTGTGAACTGCCAACAAATGCGGTGCGCCAGCTGGGCGCCGTAGGTGTGCGAACCCATTTTGTTGGAACATATTGAAATCAAGAACTCACCTTATAAGTGACAAGTGATGCTCCAATACACGCTCCCAAAACAGCCACGTCTTTTTTATTCATAATTCTAAATAGTATGGTATGTCGGGATGATCGAGGGTGTTGGTTAAAGCAGTATAACAGTCAGTTTTTGAAAAGTATGATGTACATTATTCACATGAGAAGGCAGCTGTTCACATAAGTTTCACAAGCCGGCCGTTATATAGATTCACTGATACATGGATTAGTTACAAAAACGCAGAAGTCGCAATTTTTCAAAAGGATGTATCTGCCCGTTTCGTAAAAATTGACATTGACAAACATGGAGAATGTGCTAACTAGGTGAAAGTAATTATTAATAACTACATTTGCATGTGAAGGAATACATATAAAGAGAAACATGTGTAAGTACTGAAAAATAATTTTGAAAATTAAAATCATGGAAATAATATTTATCAATTCACGCGAGATACGATAGTTGATAAAAATGACTATTTATGGTTAAATGATTTTTATTTTCTGTTTTTAAGGCGCGTTCGAGTTGGGAAAAGTTTGAAGAATCCCGGAAAAAGTTGGTTCAAGATGGTACATTTGCATAATTTAGCATAATGCTGAAAAGCAGGATATTCAGCTGTGTTTGTCTGTGGTCTCGCTTTTGGCATTATCTCTCAACTTTTCTCGCGTTTCCAACTTGAACCAACTTTTTCCAGAATTCTTCAAACTTTTCCCATCTTAAATGCGCCTTTATAATGCAAATAGCGAAATCGCTACATTCGCTACGCATGTTCGAGGTACTTTGGCTATAGATTATGAGTATGCCAATTTCATACAGTTTTGCATGCATGCAGCACGCAGCGTAATTTACATCCGGCGAAGAATGCGAAGGCGCGTTGGTTTTTTTCTCCGAAAAAATCGAGGAATAATAAATGAGGTATCGAAGCGTCAAGAATAAGCAGAATGATAGATAAACAAGTGAAGAAATATAATATAAACACATAAATTCTATAAAGATATAAACGAAATCAGTTCTTATGAACAATGAAAAAAACCGTGTGATATTCCTACCTCAGATTGAGATAAGGACATGGTTTTATTATTGTTTTCTTGAAGTTCCAGTTCAGTGAAGAAAGTCTTTTTTTTTGTATTTCTTACAATTTTTCGCAAGTTTTGAGCAAACTAGACATATTTCTAGAGACCAATTGTAAGATAAAGATACTTCGAAGCAGGAAATCAGTAAAAGTGTACAGTTTAATTGCAAATTTTAGGCTATGTTGAGCAAACTAGAAACATTTCTAACAATGAGGACTAAGGTACAATAAATTCAAAACAGGAAACAGGCTATACCCATGCAGCACCGAACAAAAATCAATCCAGCGAACGTGATGCAATAAACACACGAAAAAAAAGACCTGACTTGAAATAACGTGACTTTGATTCAAAAAAGATAATAAGAACAATAATAATAATAATAATATTATAATAATTTCTATAATAAAATATATGAAGATATTAGTTCTCCAACAAAATACTATGTTCAGCTTCGTTTGAAATTTAGTTTCTTTTATCTGTTTTCTTGATGTTTGAGGTTTGAGGTGAGGTGAGTGCGAAAGGTTACAATAAATGTAGTCAAAATCACGCAATACACAATAAAATCAATCTTTAAAGGGACGGGCCCATCAAAATAAACACATATTTTGCATGTTTTTATAATTTGTATAAAGGGGGTTTATTATAATATATGTACACTAAATTTCGGCTAGACTTTATCCCGCTGAAATTTTTCGGTGTCGATAAACGCATAAGTATACCGTAGAAAACACACAATTGCACCCTTATTTCCTTACCGTGTCTCCCGAGGATACCTCGCTCTGGTTGGGACCCGGGAGACCATCTGCCTATATAGCCATATTCCCCCGGGACACGCGACAAGAAAATAAAGGTGCAATTGTGTGTCTTCTACGGTACACTTATGCGTTTATCGACGCCGAAAAATTTCAGTCTAGCCGAAATTTAGTGTACATATATTATAATAAACCCCCTTTATACAAATTATAAAAACATGCAAAATATGGGTTTATTTTGATGGGCCCGTCCCTTTAAAGGCGAACACGCTCCAATACGAAAGAAACTGAAAATCCAAAATGTGCGATTTCAAGATATTTCCATCATTTCTAGAAGTAAAATACAATGAAAACAAACTTTATATATCAAAAATAGAAACCTACGCGATTCTTGACGAATTCTAACAATTTTTGACTAAAAATGAAGCAGCCAATTATTATTTCCGTGCAATTAAAAAATTGTATGCATTAAAAACACGGAACAAATTAATGCAGAAATGTAAATATTTAGCCACTCGAATAGTTCAAAAGCACACTATACTCCTTAACTATTAATCATGAAACATCACACATTAAATACGAAAAAAACTGGAGCGGCGCAGTGTTTTCAAGCAATGTCTTTGCTATCTCTGCCCAATCAATTTACAGTTTTGCAGCGTCAACAAACACTAAATTTAAAGTGGCATGTTCACCATGTTCACTTACAAACAAACTTCCAACATAATGAATTTATTGACACTTTTTTTTTGCAAATCACAAAAAAAACAGTGAAAAGTTAAAAAGGTAAAAAAAGGTACAAACAATAAATAACGAATATCCCAGAACGTGTAATTAATGCATATAATGTAATAATTTCCTAAGAATAAGAAGTGAGTCAATCTAACTGGCGCTCAATAAATAAGTCGAATAAATCATAATTTAAAAAAACTAGGCGAAATGTTGATTTAATTTCAATATGGTAGGTTTACAGTTTAAACAACTTAGAATTCACTAGGTTTATACTTGGCGTAAACTATCTGCCCTTCATATACGTATCCCTTTGTATCGACGGCGGCGTTAACTCCGAAAATCGGGCTTTCGCCGTGCACGTTACGGAGACCTCCGGGAGCCATGCGGGTTCTAAATTTAGAAATGTTTATATTTAAGGTAATTTGTTATTTTTACGCTAATTGTAAGCTTAATTATCGTTACCATTATCATGCCAGAGAGGTTAGAGAGAAGAGAGAGCGAGCGAGGCAATAAAGAAAGGTGGGAGAGAGATAGAGATAAAGAAAGAGAGAGAGAGAGGCAGAGGCAAAAAAAGAGGAGGGAGAAAGAGGGAGAGAGAAAAGAGTAGAGAGAAAGAGAGGGAAGGAGGGCTAGGGGGAAAAGAAAATAAGACGATCTTCGCTTACTCCTTGAGAAGTTTCAGTGGTTGTTGTTCAGGATCTTTGTCTCCGGTTGATGGAGAGACGGTCGTCATTATACATCTGAAACGTGTCGTCTGTATCTCGTAGTCTACTCAGCTAAGAACCTCTGAAACACCCGGAGAGGCCACCAGGAGTACTGGAGTACCCGTGAGTCATCCAGATGGTAGCACCGCATGCCCGATAAAGCGGGAGTCTCCCTCGCGGGAGAATTTGGCTCAGCGCGTGGGAGGGTAGGGAAGCTAACCCTAGTTTCAAGACTACCCTGCAGAAGTTCCCAGTACACAAGCGACATTACGAAATAAATAAGACAATCGTGTGCGACTACACATGCCAACCACCTGGTGGGATTAAGCGGTGTGACTGTGACTACTAAGTGAAATTACCAGTTATCGTCACCAATCTACCCTATAATATAAGACTACCATTATATGAGCAACCAAGCGAGACTACCCTAGACGACTACAGACTACAGAGTGAGACTATATATTCAGAACAGTTGGTGAATCTATCACTATCACGTGAGACCACCGATACCACCTGGTGAACCTACCAGGCACGACTACAAAGTAAGACTACCCAGCGAGACTACCTACGCCTGTGCGACTACAAAGTTGTACTTACCTTGTGCACGGTTTGAAGCACTGCAACTGTGCGGTGGGTGTTCTCTGATCTCCAAACCGTAGATCTAGCCATTTGTCCTCGTCCCAGGCTTCACAACCGTCGATTACGATATTGGCACGGAATTGGACATTGGGAATCTGCAATGGAAGTTAGGTTAAAGCGAAACAGAGGCCGGTTTTTGAAACGCATCGTGGACAATTGAATTCTTACTTATTTATGCTAAGTTTCTTGAATTTAGCTCGATGTTTTATTCCAATTTATGGCCATTTGTATAAGCTGCAAAAGAATTAGTGTGTATTCGATATGTTTCAGAAACCGGCCGGTATTTCGCTCTTAGTGAATCTTAGTGATTTAAATCTTAGTGAAACATAGATTCCTAAATAACGATGTTATCGAAAATAACGATAACTACTATAATACCTACAACCTACAAATACTGCCACTGACAGTTGAAAAGCTCAGGCTTAGGCTTAGGCTTAGGCTTCGGCTTAGGCTTAGTATTAGGCTTAGGGTTCACGACCTACACAGTAAAAATTTTGAAAACAAATGAAAACGTAAATAAAAAGAAGAACAAATAATTACCGGATTATCGTTTCTGTCCAACGTATTATTGAGGACGTCGAGCGATGCCTGCGAGGTAATCATATACGGAGCGAGATCAGCGTATCCCGTCTGAAACATTAAAGCGTTATGGTGAGTGGTCCTCAATGGAACCTTCTAGCGGACAGCGTATTTCCATGTATTATATGCAAATTTCTGTGCCTATGGTAACGTGTAAAATGTGTGTGCCAGTTGTTGGTTGTGAGCCAACACGCTATCAATAATAAGAAAAAAAGAAGTCTTATTAGTTTACATACATCTTCCTTTCTCTTCGGAACTTCGTTATTCCACCACGCCGGATCCGTTTTGCAAATTCTTTCGGTGAACAATTCCGAGGAATACATCACGAGACGGGCACCTAGGAAATTGTTATGTATAAACAATAATGACATGTTTCCCTCTAATGCTAGAGAGCTAGGAACACTGATGTACATAGATAGGGGAGATACAGGGGGAGAGGGAGATACAGAGAGAAAGGGAGAGAGAGATACAGAGAGAAAGGGAGAGAGATACAGAGATAGTGAAAGTTCAGAGAGGCAGAGAATGCACTCCCCAGACGCGTCACTATTACAGTATTTAACAGGGTAGTATTGATTAATCGATTGATATTTTTTGTAAGTAATATGGATTCATCGCCAAATTCTCTAAAACCGACTTACTTTCATCATTGACCACATTAACGAAGAATTTGGCAGCTTCATCTCCACAATCATAGCCATCTGTGCGGAGTTTGGCGTGCAAACTAAACTATCACATTTTAAAGCCGTATTGTACATACCTTGGGAAATTTGCATATAATCCGTTCTATCCCATGCAAATGTTTGTGCCCGTTCGAAGCTTCCGGCACCAAATTTACATAGGATACATATGATACGCGGATCGTATGCAAATTTTCCATAGTAGGTACAATACTGCTTTCAAATAGCTTGCACATTAGCGTGCAGTGAATAAGTGTATTATCGATTTAACTCGATGAAGCTTCGCACAGACTCCGCGGAACAACAGATCGCCCGTCATAGCGGCACGAGGTATCGCCTCTATGGTACACGGGCGCTCGCAAAAGTGTGCAACTCCATATGGCGCGCGTGAGGGGTTTGGAGGCGCGGCGGTACGCGACAGTTGCGCCAATTGAAACTTATACATCCTCCCGCGCACGCTAGATGAGCTGCGACCATGCGACGGCGATCTCCGATTTACCACGCGTCGATTGCAAAAATGATTAAAAAACATTTCACGAACGAGCACTGAATGACTTCGTTCCTCGCAATTGTTTCCTTTATTGATACTTCGGCTGAAGTACCACCATATTTTAAGTGAAGTCTTCCGTCTCTGAAATAATTGTGCCAAATACGGAGAAGGCTTAGGCTTAGGCTTAGGCTCGGGCTTTGGCTTAGGCTTATGCCATTAAATACATTAGAGTGCTTACGAGACAAGAAGATATATCCTACCTCACGTCGCATTCAACAAGTACCATTTGCGGCTTTGCTCGAGCGGTAAAGAAACTGAAACGAAGGAATAAAAATAATTAATTATTCCGTTGTGTTGGGCTTGCACATGAAACTAAGTTCAGGGCAGCACAAACCACGTGTCATACCGCTTTGAATCATAAAATGGTAAGACTAGTTATATAAAAACCTACTGTCCAGTTCCATCGACAACCAAAAACATTCGGTCTTTATTCTCGTTTTTGACTGTGCCCATTGCGTCCAAATATGCGGAGAACACCTAGAACATTCTAACATTGGTCCTTAAATAATTGAAAATTCACCTCTCCTTCTCTCTCCCTCTCTCTCTCTTTCTTCTCTCTCTCTCTCCCTCTCTTATAATCTATTATGACCAACCCGCTTGCTCTTGCACGATTTTACAGGATAAACATGAAGTTCCTTCACGCGTCCAACTGGAACCCATTCAACAGATGACATCCATCTACGTAGAGCATGGAATATCTAAAGTTAAAGCGGTGTAATATCCGGTTTTTGACACGCCGATGTTGTGTAAGTGCACTCCCATGCATAATATGCAGATGAGTACGATTAGCGTTGTCGAATTGTTGATGAGTAAAATCGGCAACAAATCGACACGCAAATGCATAAGAATGCAGTTGACCAACGGACTTTTCAAAAACGGTCCGTTATTTCGCTAAAAAAATTAATCAACAGAAGAATTTTGTCCCTAGTAACCTAGCACCGGTGTGAAGTATTGGATAAGGATGGATGCCATGGCCACGAGTTCGATTCCCGTCCCTGTGCGGTCATAACTTTCAAAACCCGTATGTTATGCCGCTTTAAAGATCGCCATGGGGTGTGAAACGTTAACGCGCCACTATCCGCATGCACGTGTGTGCCATTACGTGTCTTTCCGTCACAAACCATGTGTCATTCCGCTTTAAATGTACAATTGTGTAAAAACAACACTTACGTGATAGGTAGCAAATGAACCAGCCACGCAAGCCGTTAGCACCTTGGTATCTTCTTTGGAAAGCATCTGTAAGTTTTAATTATAAATCAGGATATAATTAAAAATGGTATTAATAATTATCGAAGCAAAGATGAGAATTAAAAAAGCGATAGAACGAGTGAAATATTATTGGATACTTCTCTAGAAAATTCTATGAAGCGCGGATGATTAAAAAAAATGAAGCAAGTAAATTTACGTTTACTTATAAATAGTATGTGACTAAATTAGTGATAAAAACATTTATTAATATATTATGTCTTTGAAAAGTAAAAATATGATAAATTACAATTTAGATTCGAGGAAGCACGCTCGCATAAACTGTCCTGAAAATCTGGTATGCGCAATGGCCTACGCCACTCAACTACAAACTTCATCCTACAATTTTTTTTCCTTTTCTCAAATTTTCTCTGACAGCTTGCCGAACTACAAAAGTGCCTTGAAATTTAATAAATGAATTTATTTTTCCACCAACATTATATTAAAACAAACAAAGAAACATACATACAAATTGGTTTAAATCCATAAGCTTTTCTATAATAAAACCTACTGAAACCATTGTAAACCGAAATATAATATACACATTACGCTACACATTGCGCTTTATTCCCATTGTTTTATTAGCTAATTACCTATTTGCTCATCAGCGACAACACACGAGTTATATACTACTCTCTTCATCATCTCATTATGATGCACACCCTGTGGTGTTATTTAAAGCGAAATACCGGCAGGTTTTTGAAACGCATCGTGAACAACTGTATCCCTACGTATTTATGCCAAGTTTCTCGAATTAGATCGATTTTTTATTCTAATTTATGTTAATTTGCATAAGCTGCAC
The DNA here is from genome assembly GCA_036852015.1 of Pelodera strongyloides. Classification (NCBI taxonomy): domain Eukaryota; kingdom Metazoa; phylum Nematoda; class Chromadorea; order Rhabditida; family Rhabditidae; genus Pelodera; species Pelodera strongyloides. The sequence continues at coordinate 99,021 of JAANDG010000489.1, forward strand.
AAGAATGCTGGTGTACTCGATGTGTTTCAAAAATCGGCTGGTAGTTCGCTTTAATAAATAAATAAATAAATAAATACAACTATGAAAGTGTAATAACTCTCATTGAATACTAAAAAATTGTAAAAAAAGGACAACGTGAAAATGGCAAAATTTAGGATATCGGCTGCCTGTATCAATAAAAGGCAATTAAAAAAGATGATAATATAAGAAAGATAAAGGTTATCAGAAAGTCAAGAAAAGTGATAGCGCATTGATTACGAATCAAGACACGGAGAGGGCACATTTAGAACTTTGATCGTTTATGGGGTTTGCAAGTACACTGAAAATTTACCGTATCTTGGAACTACGCAAGGATATGTTTTTTTCATTTTCCATACTATATATGCAGGTTTCGTGCGGAAATACGGTAGTATTGACAGAATCACACCGAATTTTTGGGATACTTGCAAACCCCATTAAAATTCAAAGCGGTATGGCACCAGTTGTCGCGCATACGTTTAAAAACCACGTGTCATACATACGGTTTGAACAAATCTTTGCCATGTAAGTCCTAAACACACACAGGGGGCCCTCTCTGACGTCCCCAGCCAGGGAGCTAAAGAGTGCGTAGAGATTGCGAGAGCAGAAGAGATTCAGAGCGCGCGTGAGCCTAGGGAGGGCTCCCTGTGTGTTGGTGAATACGGCCGCAATGGAACGGTACAGCTAAACCGCCCAACCCGTTTTGACCCCACTCTAGTTTATAGTTTACAGTTTACACTGCTTTGAACTTAGAATTCACTGGGTTTATACTTGACGTAAACTATCTGTCCTTCATATATGTATCCCTTTTTATCGACGGCAGCGTTAACTCCGAAAATCGGGCTTTCGCCGTGCACGTTACGAAGACCACCGGGCGCCATTCGGGTTCTAAAATTGGATTATTTTAAATGGAATTGTCCTCTGGCTCAATATACTGTAAGCTTACTAGGATGTTGTGCTGCGAATTCGCAGTGTTTCCGGTGCGAATTCGCAGTGCAAAATCCTAGGCGAGAGAGCAGGCACTGCGGAGAGGGTGAAGAGGGTGAAAAGTTTTTTTTACGTTGTTCGGTGCGAATTCGCAGAGCACATGAGAGTCTGCGATTTCGCACCGGGTATTTTGCCGGTGCGAATTTGGAAAGTTTGCTGCCCACTTTTCCGGTGCGAATTCGCAATCCATTAACAGAGGAGGCAGAGAGAGAAAAGAGGCAATAAAGGCCGAGAGAAAAGAGAGGAGAGAGAAAGAGAGAGAAGGATGGCTAGGCAAAGAGAGAGACCAACTAAAATAAGACGATCTTCGCTTACTCCTTGAGAAGTTTTAGTGGTTGTTGTTCAGGATCTTTCTCTCCGGTTGATGGAGAGACGATCGTTATTATACATCTGAAAATTTTCAACGTAGGATCTAGTTTACCTAGAAAAAATGAACATATGATGAACTAGTAGAACCTGGTGAGACTTGCCCGTGGCCATACACATGACACTACCAGGTGAGTCTGACTTGTAAACTGACACAGCGAGACTGGGACGGGAGCCTAAGGATCCTAAACGAACCCTGAGACTACCAGACCTAATCAATGACACTACCTTGTGCACGGTCTGAAGCACTGTAACTGTGCGGTGGGTGTGCTCTGATCTCCAAATCTTAGATCCAACCATTTGTCCTCGTCCCATGCTTCGCAACCGTCGATTACGATATAGGCACGGAATTGGACATTAAGAATCTGAAAAAAATGTATAAATCTTATTATATAAAGGAGAAGAGTTTACTTTTTTGTTTGTGTGAACATAACGAAACATGTTCATAAAGAAAATGTTCTATTGGCGTAGAGCATACAAAATCTTTGCCGCTGGCGAGATTCGAACCCACAGCAGGGCACAACTTCTCGATTCATAGTCCAACGCTCTACCTATTGAATTATGCCAGCTTATCACAAGGATAATCCTCTGCCCAACATATAACACCTTCAATGAAACATTTGCAAGGTAGCATTAGTCGGGTGGAGACCCAAACTGAGTATTACACGTTTCCACAATCAGAGACGCGTGAATGTGTTTGATGAGAAAGAATTTTTTTTTAATTTTAGCAATTCTTTTTTAAACAGGGAAACAATTGGCCGAAGGCCGATTCCTCCAGCGGAGAAGAGCCCGTAGGACTCTTCGAACGGCTGGTATTTAAATAAGTCTCGTAAGTTACAGCTCTTACAGCTCGCAAGTTACGTAAGTTACAGTTACAGCGTAAGTTACTTCAAAGAGAGCAGTAGCAAGGGCGATCTCCAAAAGCGAAATACCGGTCAAATTTTGAAACACATCGAGTACACAAGCATTCGTATTCAGCCTATGTGCAAATGAACATGAATTAGAATAAAGAATCGAGTAAAATAGAGCAAACTAGCATAAATACTTAAGAATTCAGTCTGCATTTCAGAAAACATTTTACTCTGTGTTGGCTTTTGTGCGCATCTTCCTGATGTAATAAATTATTATAATTATTACCTCCACAAACTGACATTTCGAGGCACTTTTTGGACTCAGAAGCAAAAATCTCCCCCAGAATTCGGAGAATAAATAAAAACATCATACCGGATTATCGTTTCTGTCCAACGTATTATTGAGGACGTCGAGCGATGCCTGCGAGGTGATCATATAGGGAGAGATAGCAGCGTAACCTGTCTGAAAGTTCCACCATGACGGATTGGTTTTGCAAACTTTACACAAACCTTACATTATTGATTATTTTCAAATTGACCTTTTTCCCACCCCTACTTTCTCCATTGATTATATTTGGTAATTATATTGTTAAAGGGATAGGTTCACCTCGAATTGCACCTTTTTTATAATTTATATTGATAGTATGTCCTATGACGGTCAAAATGCGAAATTGCAGTAAATTTCCTTTGCTCCTAGAGCCAGGAGCAAGCTCAAAAGCTAAGCGACCTCGCTTTATAAAACAACTGTTACGCCAAACTGTGTTACAAGTGCGAAATAGCGTGATAGGGCTAGAGGTGCAGATGTGCAGATAAAGGGTTACGGTACGCCAGTTGTTTTATAAAGAGAGGTCGTTTAGCTTTTGAGCTTGCTCCTGGCTCGAGGAGCAAAGGAAATTTCCTGCAATTTTCGCATTTTGACCGATTGGTCATACTATGAATAGAAATTATAAAAGAAGGTGCAGTTTGAGCTGAACTTATCCCTTTAAAATTCTTATTTCCTACATTTTCCTTTCTGTTCGGAACTTCGTTATTCCACCACGCCGGATCGGTTTTGCAAATCCTCTCGGTGAACATTTCTCGGGAATACATCACGCGACGGGCACCTAATAAAAAATTCAATTCTATGTCAGGCGCACGGTAGTTTCTTCCTCTAATGTGCGAGAGAGCTATCAACCTTGATAGACATAAAGAAATTCCCTAAGCTACACAAAAATAAATTCCCTAAGCTCCAGAGATACCACCAGAGAGAGAGGTAGAAAGAGAGAGAGAGAGAGAGAGAGATAGAAATAGAGAGAAGTGAGAGAGAGTGACTGTTCCTCCTTTAGTGATTTGTGTACTTGCTAGACGAGACGCATTTGCAGTATTTTACGTGACCATATTGATTAATTATAAAGTAATATCGATTGATCACCAACTTTTCTAAAACTATCGACTTACTCTCATCATTGACCACTTTGGCGAAGAATTTGGCCGCTTCTTCCCCACAATCATAACCATCTGTGCGGAGGTTGGAGTGCAAACTAAACTTCTTTATTTTTATAAAACATATATATTTTTATTAAACATATATATTATATGTTACCCGACAGTATCGAATTTCTGCATTACGATACCAAGGAAACTGATGAAACTTCGCGCAGACAACAAACAAATGCTTAAAGGGACAGGCCCATCAAAGTAAACCTATATTTACGATACGTCCATAGTGACTATCAAGCATTTTTATTACAATATATGCAAACTAAATTTCACATTTATTTGCCATGGGAAACTTTTTTCCGATGCGCTCAGATCAAATGTATACCGTAAAGCCGCAAATATCCTTGTCGTCAATGCAAATTTATCGTGAAATTAAAATGCGATTGAAATTTGCATATATAGCTTTGAAATCTGCAGTTTTATGGTATACATATGCGTGGAGCGCATTGAAAAAAAGTTGTCTAGGGCGAATAATGGTGAAATTTAGTTTGTATATATTGTAATAAAAATGCTTGATAGTCATTATGAACGTATCGTAAATATAGGTTTATTTTGATGGGCCTGTCCCTTTAAAGCGAAATACCGGCCGGTTTTTGAAACGCATCTAAAGTACTTGCATTCCTATGCATTCACGCAAAGTGGGCTCTAATTGGGTTCTAGTTTTCATTCTAATTTTTGCTCATTTGCGTATTCTGCGAAAGAAAGCAGGTGTACGCAATGCGTTTCAAAAACCGGCCGGTTTTTCGCTTTAAATGTCTAAATGTTTATTTGAATCTTACACTTAGAAATAGAGCAACGCCATAAGAAACGATGAAAGAATGAAAAGACCGTCCGTCTAGCGACACATCGGACCACCTCTACTCTAGGGTGCCCAGCAATTCCCGATCCTGCGGCGCACTTTCGTTTGGGCCCGACAGGTGTGCCGCGTTAGACTTGTACGTTTGGCGCACCCGGAGCGCACCCACCCCTTTTTTGTACGCGTTGACTGCAAAACTAACAAAACTAGGGAATACACCTACGAGCACTGAAAGACTTCGTTCCTCGCAAGTGTTTCCTTTATTGATACTTCGGCTGAAGTACCACCATATTTTAAGTGAAGGCTGCCGTCTCTGAAATAAATTTTTTCTTTCGATTTGTCAAAAAATCATATCACTTATCATTCTGTCGGCTGATCATTCGTAATTCGTAAGGAATTCGGAATTAAATAAGTATTGCACAAACTTTGGGAATTGGTGCATACGATACGCATAACTAAGTGTCATATGTAAATTTGGTGCCGGAAGCTGCGGATACATAGGAAATTTGCATAGGATACATAGGAAATGCGTATCATATGCAAATTTCCCAAAATAGGTACAATACTGATTTAACTTCGTTGTTACGCGGTATAACAACCAGTTTCCGATACTTATGTTCTTCTAGTGCATGCCCAATGAACTAAGCAATGATCTATCGCGCATACACTACACGCGCATACACCACAGCGCCCAAAATACGTTTCAAAAACCGGATGTTATATCGCTTCAAGTCCTTATTATAAAGTGGATTTCCTACCCCACGTCACATTCAACAAGCACCATTTGTGGCTTTCGTCGAGCGGAAAAGAAACTGAAACAAAATAAGAATTATTCCTTGGCAAAATTGCATGCGCATGAATTATACGTAAATTGCGTTCCATTCTGTGTCGGAAGGCCATCGCAAAACCACATGTCATACCGCTTTTAACCTGAAAAAAAATTCAAAATAGTTATAAAAAACCCTACAGTCCAGTTCCATCGACAACCAAAAACATTCGGTCTTTATTCTCGTTTTTGACTGTGCCCATTGCGTCCAAATATGCGGAGAAAACCTAGAACACTGAAGTTGGATTCAAGATTTCGCTCTCTTTCTCTCTCTCTCTCTTTCTCTGTCTCTTTCTCTGTCTCTGTCTCTCTCTCTGTCTCTCTCTGTCTCTCTCTGTCTCTCTCTGTCTCTGTCTCTCTCTGTCTGTCTCTCTCAGTTTCTCTCTGTCTCTCTATGTCTCTCTCTGTCGCTCTCTCTGTCTCTCTCTGTCTCTGTCTCTGTCTTTCTGTCTCCCATCCCTTGCTCTCTGAATTTCATCCCTCCAACGTTTCTCTCTCTCTCTCTCTTTTTAAGAATTCTAAATTACTAAATATATGTACTATCACCAACCCGTTTGCTCTTGCACGATTTAACCGGATAAATGTGAAGTTCCTTCACTCGTCCAACGGGTACCCAATCTACACTTCTAGAAGCCATCCATCTACGAAGAGCGCGGAATACCTAAATTTAAAACGGTATGACAGCCGGTTTCTGAAAAATTAATCAATAAAAGAATCGGGGGATAAGCCCCAGTTTACGTAACACCGTCGTGGTGTAGTGGATAAGGATGGATACCCATGTAAAGGAGGTCATGAGTTCGATTCTTGCCCCAAGCGTCCTCGTACAAACAAAAAGGTCTGGTACGTGGTTTGTGAGAAGTGTACCTGTCATGCATTATGTATCCACGTGCGCCTTTCCGTCATAAACCACATGTCATACCGCTTTAAATGTATAATTGTGAGATAAGACTTACGTGGTAAGCAGCAAACGAACCAGCCATGCATGCTGTTAGCGCCTTGGTATCTTCTTTGGAAAACATCTGTAAGTTAAATAAGACTTTAATTACAAATAATATTAAAAAAGGATAGGATGGTAAGACATACTAATATTTACCTGAAAAAAGGAGCAGTAATTACAAAATTTATGAAACACTGTGTAATAATCAATTATAGAAAAATGCAAGAAAAATGACAATAATTGGGGAAATTTATTGCTTTTTGAAAAAATACGAGTAAAATAATAAATAATATTAAAGCGAGATACTGGCCTGTTTTTAAACACCTCGAGGTGCCCAGCATTCGTATGCGACTTATGCAAATGAGCAGAAATTAGAATAAAAAATCGAGCTAAATTCGAGCAAATTAGCATAAATACGCGAAAATTCAATTGTCCCCGGTGCATTTCAAAACGTGGCCGATATTTCGCTTTAAGCGATATGAATGCGAAAAGTAAAAATATGATAAGTTATGTAAATAATTTAGTTCATATAAAAGCTATCCTGAAAATCTGCAAGGCGTGCAAGGCGCGCGTGCACCACTCAACTACAAACTTCAATAGTACAAATATTTCCGTTTTCTCAAATTTTCTTTGCTCCAGCTTACTGAAATTAGTCCGGTTTTTGAAACGCATCGTGAACAACTGAATTCCTACGTATTCATGTTAATTTACTCGAATTTAGCTCGATTTTTTATTCTAATTTATCATTTGCATTAGCTGCATAAGAACACTGGTGTACTTGAGTAGTTGATGCGTTTCAGAAACCGGCTGGTATTTCGCTAAGTTCCTTGAAATTTAGCTAATGAATACGTTATTTATTATTCACCAACATTCTTTTAAAACAAAGAACCACATGGAAAACAAATTACTTCAAAGTTTTTCTGAACACAATAAAACAACATAAACAATTTTATAATAATTTATTTATTACAATTTATCATGAACACACGAAATATATTCGGCATAGGCACCGGATTAGGCATAATTTATGTAGCATAGAAAGCAGTGCAATCTCACTGAAATCAAATAAAGGCAAAAAAAAGGTTTAAGGGAAACACCGGCCAGTTTTTGAAATATATCGTGGAAAACTGAATTCTTACGTATGTATGCCAAGTTAGTCGAATTAGCCCGTTTTTTATTCTAATTTATGTATGTTCATTTGCAAAAGCTGCATTAGAATGCTGGTGTACTCGATGTGTTTCAAAAACCGGCTGATATTTCGTTTTAAACAAAAGAACAACGTGAATATGGCAAATTTTGGGAAATCGACTACCTGTATCAATAAAAGAAAATTAAAAAAGATGATAATATAAAAAGGATGAATGTTATCAGAAAGACACGAAAAATGTACCGCACTGATTACGAATCAAATCACACAGGAAAGGCACTATTTATAACTTTGATTGTTTAAACTCAAAGCGGTATGGCACGTGTTTGTAAACCGTGTGCCCTTCTAGGAATTTTAGCATAGAATGGAACATAATTTGCATATAATACACGGAAACACAGTTGTTGCGCATAGGTTTAAAAACCACGTGCCATACCGCTTGAACAAATTTTGGAAGTAACTGCTCTCAATGTGTAAATAAAGTATACAGTAGTATAAAACATGGATATTATTCTTGGATAACTATAGTATGTTTTATAAGAAGATTATCAAGAGCATTAAATTAGTACTAGAAACTTTCCAACATAAGATTTATCAATTGAATTTTTTGGAAACCAATCAAACATTAAAATTTTATATTATGGGCTATGGTTTCTGCGCTAAATCAGAATTTCAATAAGCCTATGACATCAGTAATGATGCTTTATTCGACGAACGGCATACGATGTTCTGAATGCGTTTCAAAAGCCGCGTGCTATACTGCTTTACAGCGGCAGTTTACGCCCTATATGCAAATCTGGGAACCCCGGAATATTCAATGCATATAGAGTGCGTCGTTGAGCCTTGAGGAGTTTGGCCATTCTTCTGTTATATAAATTTATACTTTCTTCGTCTTCAGTCTATCCTTGTCGCCGTCGGCTAGCACTGACGAGTTACCATCTGGAAATTGTTTGCTTTGTTAGTTATTAATTGTCTAATTAGTTATTTAAGTAATGTAGTAGAGTAGTCCAATCTTTTATTGACAACCGAGAGCCTATAGAAGAGTCGAAGGAACAGAGCTTCTGACCTGATCTGATTACATTGACTAGGGCGCTGGTATAAGTAGCTAGTTGTTGGAAATTGTGTTATTAATTATCTAATTAGTTATGTAAGTGAGTAATTGGAATTTGTGCGAGGTAATCGGAATTACCAGCACACTGCATTTTATAAAAAGCTGTTCTTCTATAGCTTTTGAAATTTCATTTTAGTTGTATAGTATAAACACGCTTGTTCTATTCCAACATATGTTACACTTGAAGTAGGAGAACGAATATCTACATACAGTGAAATTGTTTATAAATGTTTATTAGACTCTTAGAAAGAGTGCAATTCAATTCGTGAAATTCAGAAAATAGGAGAAAAAGATACAATCCCACCTGAGCATTTCATAACTTGTTTCGGGCACTTTCTAATGTCCTTTTCTACACATTTTTGGTACCTAAAATAAAGTATTTCCAAGGAAGTTCCAGGGTCCACCCCCCCCCCCTCCTTACAATTATATTTTTTCCCATTATTATCATCATTAAATTAACATTAAAGCGAAATACCGGCCGGGTTTTGACACGTATAGTGTATAGTGTACAACTGAATTCTTACGTGATTCTAATTTATGTTCGTTTGCATAAAGGGACGGGCCCATCAAAATAAACCCATATTTTGCATGTTTTTATAATTTGTATAAAGGGGGTTTATTATATTATATGTACACTAAATGTCGGCTAGAGTTTATCCCGCTAAAATTTTTCGGTGTCGATAAACTCAAAAGTATACCGTAGAAGACCAACAATTGCACCCTTGTTTCCTTACCGCGTGTCCCGGGGGAATGTGGCTATATGGACAGATGGTCTCCCGGGTCCCAATCAGAGCGAGGTATCCTCGGGAGACGCGGTAAGGAAATAAGGGTGCAATTGTTGGTCTTCTACGGTATACTTTTGAGTTTATCGACACCGAAAAATTTCAGCGGGATAAAGTCTAGCCGAAATTTATGTACATATATTATAATAAACCCCCTTTATACAAATTATAAAAACATGCAAAATATAGGTTTATTTTGATGGGCCCGTCCCTTTAAGCTGCATGAGATTTCAGTTGTTCTCGATGTGTTTCAAAAAACCGGCCAGTATTTCGCTTTAACAAAAATAAGTTATTTCTGAAAAATTTATAGTCGATGCACTTCGAAACCTGTCACCTGTATCGTGTTTGCTCGTCGTCTACTTCGCAGTTCGACCAAAAAGTGTGTTTTGACGGGAGTGGAGAATCCTAAAATAATAATAATAATAATAATAATAATATAAGATAAATTATTATAATACATTACAGCAATTAAAAGAATAATATCCGCATTACATATTTACTATTAGCTTTTAGCTTGCTTATAGTTTAGTTCGGAATTTACAATAATAAAAAAATAAAACATTACCTTGCGCAAAAATTGCGTGGCTCGCGTCAATTGCGCCATCGGTACTGTTGGTATTTCAAAGTAGATTACTGGTATGCCTTGGTCTTCGGATGTGAATACCTTCAAACAAATTTTGGATTCCTTTTTTTTCGTATTGACAGTTTGTTTAAACCATATATTTTAGATTATTTAACAAACTAAAGCTATAAATTATTCCGGTCTTTTAGCTCGGTCGAATTTTTTAAATCTATAAGATTATTGTATACCTGTGGCTGGGTGCTGCGCGATTCGGAGTTGAGTAAACAGTTCTGAAACGTGAGGAATTTTGCCATGTGTTAGACGTTGACAATCAATGAAAATTGCAACAAACATAGCATGACTATTCATGAGCCTTATGATTTCATCTACAACGTAATCCTCGTTTTTTTAAACAAAAATAATCTAATTTACTCACTATGATCTCGGGAGCGTGGACGGGCGCGCATTCACAAGCACCAAGCGGTTATCATAATCTCTCAGCGCCGCGCGATACCGGCTACACATTTACTGTTACGGCTGCAAAATGGCCTACTTGTTTTGGATCATTCGGGTACCACATTGCCGATAAACAGTGATATCCACGTCGTCGACGAGAGTGTAAGCAAAACTCGACGCATTGCTAAAATAAAATTTTAATATATTATATTTTTAGTGGAATGTTTCTAAATTTACCTCTTGTACGGGCGGCTGGTTGAGTGTTGAGGGGTATTCTTCTCCAAAGTTGCTATTCGGGGGAATGCTGTACCTCCATGTTCCCATGAGTACTGTACGACCATAATGGCGCACTACCACTACAGTAAGCTTGAGGTTCGTAACTCTCTTTTCATGTTTTGATATTCTTGTGACTACTGTAATTTCCCGATAAATTAACCTGAAGAGATGATGCTGTCTCAACTTCTTCAACGAAACCAACGAGAAGAAAGTTGGGCACTCCAATGATTGTCGAAGTTTTCGCTAAAATAATATTTGTAACCACTTTATTATCATTTGGTAAAGTGCAAAAATGTGGATGGTTTTTCTAAAATATCACTTTTACTATATAGGCAGAACTAGATAGAAAACATTTCGACCTCTGCGGTTGAAGATTAATGGCATGCGTAATTTGGATGAGTTATTTCATGCATTGAAAGTATAAGCAGTAGTTTGCCTTGAATTGTGAAAAAGGGTTTTGTGCATTGCATGTTTCATTACCGAGTGAGTATTGCAAATTTCTAATTCATAGTGATTGTGGGTGGAGGTGAAGTGCAGCATCCATGTTCATAGACAAGAAAGTGACCATTTGGCGACGGTTCTTCTTTTACTCGTCAGCCAAACCATTTGACGACCACTTTACGACTAATTTTTATCACGAGAGATTATCTCCGTGGCTCTTAACTTTTCGGTGACCTGTAGGAAAGTTTCTTCTACGGTGTAAATTACCGTGTCTCTGTGCTACGTCTCGGTTCTTGTTGCGATACGAGCAGTTTTTCGATTGTCAGAAACGTCACAAACAAAGGAATTTAAACAAAAATGAACTAAAGAAGTGCTGAAGAAACGTACGGCACTCACAATCGACCAGGTACTCTTTTATGCAAATTTTCTCCATATAAGTGTTGGTGAGCGAGGCGACCAATGAGGAGGTGTCTTTGTGCTCGGCCTGAAGAATATCATATTCTCACTACCTACCTCTCTCTCTCTCTCTCTCTCTCTCCTCCCTTTCTCTCTCTCTCTCTCTCTCTCTCTCTCTCTCTCTCGTTCTCGCTCTCTTTCTACCTCTCTCTCTCTCTCTCTCTCTCTAGATTTCTCTCCCCCTCTCTCTAGATTTCTCCCTCTCTGTCTAGATTTCTCCCTCTCCCCTTGTCCCTTTTCTACCTGTCTTCTGTCTCTCACGTCAATTCGAAAACTTCAAATCTTCAAAACACCTACCGAAGACGTTGATATCTCACATCCAGTGTTAGAAAGGACAGCCGACGAGCTGAAGACATTAGGTCTATCAGATTGCTCAAAAATTCATCAGTACCTTTACTTAGCCCTTTTCCTAGGCGCCAATCTGGTCTATTGTGAAAAACTTGGCGTAGAGCGGACTCGAACCCGCGTCACTTGTCTACTCGACAAGCACTCACCGGTTGAGCTACACGCACCCATTTTCACTCAAACAATACTGATTGTTCCTAGCACCCGGTTACACACAGAGGGGTGGGTTGCCTCATGCGGCGCATCTACCCAACTTACTCTTTCTCATAAATTGTATGTGTACATAATAAATTATTATTACCAATTAAATTTGTGTCCAATCGGTTGCGTTGTATATTGCCATCAATTTCGTGTTCTAGTTTACTTACCAGGAAAATAGTGCTTCTTCGTCACAAGTCTTCATACATTCCGGTTTTGTCTTTACGTCGATGAATTGAGTTTCCTAAAGGTAAGGCATTATTTACGACGACATTATTTACGACGACATTATTTACGACGACATTATTTACGACGACATTATTTACGTACGCTTGTTTCCATGTCATGTGCTCATTCATGGTATTCATTGCGGCGTCACATTGTGTATAAGGACAATAAGGGGTTAGGTATAATACTGTATCAGAACGTCATGGAGTGGCAGGGTGTATATAAGACTATACGAGCGCCCTAAAAACTAGCATGTGTATGTGGCCCGTGGAAACTAAGTGCCAATAGAGCGATAACTCAAGCTAAGTAATCGGACATCTAATTATAAGAAAAGTGCGAGTTGTAAGAAATTTTTAGCAATATATAATTGTAAATCATTAACCTTTCCAGTATTGGGTCGATCAGTACTCTCGAAGACCATGTAAATCGCCTTTTCTCCATCGGCACATAAACGATACTTTGAGAACTCGCGGTGTGGCTGAAAGTAAATAAAGACGATATAATTGGTACCTCCTTTCTATCATCTCACTCATTTTTTTACGCCTTACTGAGAGAGCTGAGGCCGTATTCAACAACACGCAGGGAGCGCTTCCTGGCCTCCCCAAGGAGCAGAAGAGATACAGAGGTGAGCCTAGTGAGGGCTCCCTGTGTGTTCTTGAATACGGCCTCAGGTTACACGTTAAACAGCTTAGCTAAACAGAAGCGAAACTGAACAACAATTCACAAAGGTAATACTGCCCTCCGCAGAGAAGTGCGAAGTAAGAAACTGGAAAATGCGAAATTCAGGAGAGAAACTGAAGCGAAACCTGATTTTTCGCCACAGACACGACTTTCCGACTTCTGACGAGTGGTCGCTGCGATGTGACAATAATCTTAATATTCATAATTAAAAAAGTATTTTTTAAACAATTAGGTTTTTTTGAAATGAAACATCATTCATTGTATATTGAAAAAGCTGCTGATCTTACAAGTTTGGGCTGGCCGCAAGTGGAATCAAAAACCGATGAAACTCGGGTGCTGCGCAGCGCAGCAAGGATCCTGCGCGAAAAATTTTTGTCCGTTGATAACCTGGCGAGATTCTGGCGAAGTCTGGACTATATACTAACTCTCTGTATCTCTGGCTTCTGCTGCTCTCTGTGCGTCTCCATGTCTACATTTGCTTTGTTCTTTTCCGCTTCCGTTTCCGTAGCTATAATACGTTCTCCTCGTACATGTTGTT